>CAJQZM010039359.1:0-18984 GCA_907164665.1 Colias nastes | reverse complement strand
AGGAGTATGCAGACTAACATTGTGACACGAGAATTTTATATATAAGAAGATTTATATCACGGCCACTCATTATCAAACTTTTTTTATTCAACTAGACTTTAGGAAGTGCTTTGGAATCATCATTACATAGCTGCTGGTCGAAAATAGCAATAATGCTTCGGATTTCGGAAAGCGGTTTCTGCCACAGGTTTCTGCAGATAGAAGTCGGCAAAAAACTAGTTGGAAGATACTCTACCGGACAAACTAACAATCTATTTTATCTCTTAAGTCTTTTAAGTATGTATACGATGTTTATATATTTTCTGTGATTCAAACTGTCAATTTGTATACTTATACTAACGAGAACAAGTATCCATCACTTTACATAGCATATAAAGAAAACATTAATATTTGATTAATTAAGAATAGAGTGGGTCGTAAATATCGAAAGCTCCTTTGAATTATTGTAGAATGTAGATCGTTGTCGTGCGTGGGTTGAACTTAAAATTTATCTAGGTACCTACTTAAAAATATACATAGGTACATAATATAGGTATACATATATATAAATTTATAAATATAATTTATAATATACATATATATATTCATTTGAGCTTTATATATTTAACTAGCTTCCGCCCGCGACTCCGTCCGCGCGGATGTCCGTCTTCGCGTGGATGGTTTATTTCTCCATTTTGAGTAACTCTGACAATGACATCTTATAAAAAAAAAGAATCCACTGCGGGTAACGCAACGTGTGTTCGCGGTTCTACAGAACAACGTCTATGGATAAAACTGAAAAATTAAGATTTATTTTTTTTCCACGTATTTTTCCAGGATAAAAAGTATCCTATTTTATGCCCAGGATAATAAAGTATAATTATACCAAGTTACATCGAAATCGAACAGTTAGTTTTCACGTGATGTCAGCATATACAGACAGACAGACAGACAAACAAAATTTTTTTTAATCACATATTTGGGTTTGGTATCGATCCAGTAACACCCCCTGCTATTTATTTTTTCAATATTTTCAATGTACAGAATTGACCCTTCTACAGATTTATTATATATGTATAGATGTATAGATGTTTAGATAATATATTGAAACAAATGCAAGTGGCAATGAAATTGTAAAAACAACATTTTTTATTAAATACCATAGAGTTATAAATAGCTTCGTAGATTATCTGAAGGGTGTGATTTAACCTTAATTAAAGTACCTATTGATTAAAATAACTGGTTTTTCCTACAAATGTCAATGGTAGCGTTTAAATATTTTGAGGTACCTATTCTTTTTCTTTCACCGATATTATTTTATACTTGGTTTCTACTAAACATACGAGCCTTTATTATTGATTATTAATCGATCTGCTTGTTTTTGGAATTTCTTACTCCTTACATTATTTTAGTGATTTTAACGGTATATAATAGGTATGACTGTAAAGAAATGTATTAAATCATTCAAAACAAATATTTATGCAATCTTCTCTTATCTTCATATTTTATTAGGTACTAGGTACTGTATATGTAAGTACTTATTGATAAAATAATAATAAAACAGCGTTAAATATTTGTGTGATCTGTGACGATTTCATTTTTAAATCTTCGAGAAGCTTTTTGTGTTGGAGTTTCACCATTTAAATTGGCAACGTGCTTTATTTAAAATTGAGTGAACATTAATTACTATCTTTCCTGTCTTTCAGCATTAATTTTCATAATACGTGAGCCATAACTTTCCGCTAGTTATAATTCCATGCTTACCCACTTGCTCTATATAATTATTATTGACTATAAATGAATTAATGCATCCAGTTATTATTTTTATTAACGTTGTAGCGAATAGCGATAGCTAGGTAGATACCTAGTTCGTTGCTAACATGTAGGTACCTACATATCCTAATTACTAGAGATACAAGACTTATTGTTATCGTACAATTATTTCGTTTAAATCCTTATGAAATCCTAAAGAAAAGCTCCCATAGATTTATAAGAAAAGAAAAAAAAAGAAGTAATAACGGCTGGCATCACTGGATCTCCCGCCCTACAAGTCTCAATACATTCATAACCAAGTGCTGAATTTTCTATGAACAGATTGCATTTACACATACATAAAAAAAATCCTTAAGAGTAGGTAAGTATTGTCATCCAGGACCAATATATATCAAGGTAGTGTACAATTTACAAGTGATAAGTAAAAAATGTTTTTCGTGACAACTTCTTATACCTAACTTAAGTTTTTTATATCCCCAAAAAAAGTGATCGAAATTCTTGAATTCTCTTTGTACAATTTTAAAGAGCCAGTTGGCATTGCGCAATGTATAATAGCTAGGAAATATTAATATATACCTAAGTACCTCTTATTTAATTAATAAAGACTTCAAGGATATTTTTACCTCACGAATAGATACTATGAAAAACGAAAGGATCCTAGGTCCAAAACTACACAATATGTGAATGTTATTTTTATTTTAAACAAGGATTTCTACACATAGATGTTTCTTTAATTTCTACTATCGAATTATTAGTGCGGTGTCATTTACCAAGCAAAACAAGTTAATCTTCATTCCTAAGATAATAATAATATAGAGATATCATCCTTTGCTCATGATTTTATTATTTTATGATAAAAATATTTGTTTTTATGAAGCTTTAACATTCAACTTATTGTCCATACAGATTATGTGATCTCAATAGGAGTATTACCATACGTAGATGACTCAAATTGAAACAGAGACATGTGTTACAATAAACTAAACATATTATATAAATCGCACTTTGTCTTTTCTTTAGTATCAATTGATAATTTTATAACTCACCTTCTTGCCGTTCACATAAAACACCAACTCTGTCGTAACTTCACCGTTGCCTTCATCAAAATTCAAAATGCCCATATTTATGACACAACAATATACTTTTATGTTTTGTAAGGACGCCTTACTCACTCGCGAGTTAAAACTACACTGAGTTGTCCCTCGGAGAGCTGACTAAATTCCACAATCTTCTCCCAACATCATCGCGCAATATAAATATACACTTACAATTAATGATAACACAATATACGTATACTCAATTATTATCAGCTATCTATACAGCGACTCTTATCGAGTCCACTTGTATTTTACTCACGTCAATATGACCAAAATCACTACAGGTATAATATTATGTTAACATCTAGGTATATAGGTAAACTTGACTTTTTTCAATGTCGAGACCTCTGAAGTCCACTATGGCATAACGTATGCAACATTAATAATTGTTCAAGTTTTTTAGTTATAGCGCAATTGTTAAAAGTTGATAAAAGCTGTGAACATTCAACACTTGGAGGTTTTTCTTATTGAAACAACTTGTTTTGTCACTATTATTGGCTATATAATTTAGTTTCAAAATAAATGTGGTTTGCCTCAATTTTAAGGTGAAATGAGACCCAAAACAGACGTTTCGAGCGCACGGAGAATTAATTTTTTTCTTCAAAAACTTTGAATTTGATTTTTTTTATTTATCGATTTATTTAATTGAAGAGTTTGTTTAGTGACGTTAGTGTTACAACTCATGATATATTGCGATGCGAACCAGTTTTACCCACGGCAATTTTGAAATTAAAACAAAATTGTATAGAATGTATTTAAAATAATAAATCAGGTAGGTACTTAAATAGATAATAATATAAAGTACAATAATAATTCCTAAACTGCAGTATGCAATACTTGGACCTTGGTCAAAATTTTAAATCCATAAACACCATTTCTTTCGATCTCCCAAACTTAGTTTAAACCGACTTCTTTGGACAATGCTTGATTGTCACCGTATTTCTTTAAAAATTTCCATGTCTGATTTAAAATGTTTATAGAAATACGGTAAATTACAGAATGCAACAGTCCCGTCCCTAAAGTCTTTCGGTCTCATTTAGACCGCCATCGACCCTTTTAACCGATATTCTCTCTACCTGTGTTTAGGTAAACATGGTCATTACTTATTAGTTATTACCCGTTAAGTATCATCAAACATAATGTTTAATTCCATTGTTGATAATATGAGCTATAGATACTATCCTGTTTACCTACCTAAACTTTGTATAAACCCCATCTTTATGACTTCTGAAGATGAATGAATAGGTGTAAAATAATTGGATATAATAATAAATCCATCACAAATACATTTTATAAAATTAATCTAATATCAAAAGACTAACTTATTATCTACAGAAGCCCATATTCGTGATGTTCTTCATTTCGATTATTGCTGAGTAAAAAAAAACAACTTTTAGAAAACGAAACATTTTTACTGTATTGAAATCAAATTACATATTCTTAAGGTGATAACCACAGAGCAAGTAATATGGTGATAACATTGAACTTTCACTTCTTTATAGTATTCCAGACAGACACGTGCCACCTAGCCTGTCCTATTCCTAAGTCCAGTGGACTTAAAATTTACCTTAACGATTTTTTAAATAATATTTTTTTTTTCTAATGAAATAATAGGCAGATTGAAATATTTCCTGCCCTGGACAACATTTATTTTAAACAGACAAACTAAACTATACCTACGTTTAAGGACTCTTTCTAAAAACAGATACATACAGTGTGGAAATTTTCGATTGGCCCTGGAGGCCCGGGAAAGTAGTAGGCTACTTGAAATACTGAAGATAAAAAATTTTGCTGAATGTAAACATTCCATAATTTTTAAAAAGAAATAGAAATCAAAGATTTTCGAAAATTTACTTGCTTCGACCGGGAATCGAACTAACTGAAAATGAGAAAAAATTAATTTGATGGTTTTATTATTAAAATCGACTCAAACAATGTTTAAAAGATAATAAATTGCCAATTTCTCGTAAAAATATTTGCTGTTAGAAATAGAAATATCATGGAATTGAACATTTTTTATTGTAGGGGAGACCGGGTACAAAAGTAACGGCGGGTCGAAAGTAACAAATGCTCTCTAGATTTATCCAATGGACGAACACCGCTTAGCCTCCGTCAGGCGATAGCCGGTAGTGTCCCCCTTAATTGTATTTAGTCGCCGCTTGCACCTTGCGCTGTTAGGCTGTGTAACAGGACGCAACGTGTTTTCACGAATGAAAAGTAAGTTTTTCGACATTTTTTATTAAACGTTTACGTAGTCTTAAAAGGATGATAGAAACCTGAGTGTTTGCATATCCATTCTTGATTAGAGTGATTGTACATTGATTATAATCATTTTTATGTAGCACGTTTCGTTTTAAAGTTTTGTTGCACATCTTTGCAAAAATGTAGACGGGTACAAAAGTAACATAGCCCTATGGGTACAAAAGTAACATGTTATTTTTGTTCCCGTAATGATTAAATGGTCTATCATACTTTTTATATATCTTTACTTCAACAGAATGCCGCGACAACGCATATGAACTACTGTACGAGGAATTACCGATACGGCTGAAGAGTATTTGAAAGATAGTGCAACAATAATTAGAGGCCTTGCAAAAAAATATAATGTTTGATAACCTTGCTGAGGTAATGGATAGGTACCAATTTGAGCCAAATGATATCTGGAATATGGACGAGACCGGGGTGACCATTGTCTAAAAACCTAGCAAAATTGTAACTCAAAAAGGGATTAAATAAGTAGGTGCCATAACCTCAGCAGAGCGTGGAAAATCAGTAACTGTTTCTGTTACCATTAATGCTCAAGGAGGACACATCCCGCTTTTTTCCTATTGCCACTTAAACGATTTCAAGAGCTGGGAATGCTAGTGAATGGATGCGGGATGCAGAATTTTTAAATATGAATAAAATATTGGTTAACTTAGTTGATCTCATTATTTAAACTAAGAATATTTTTTATTGGTCTGTTTTGTTTAAGTATAATATTTAAAATACATAAGTTGATTTGTGTTATTAATACAAAGTCTTTTAATAAATAATTTGTTGATTTACCATGATAATATTGTATTAATTACCAACCCCCTTGGTCTTGTTACTTTCGACCCACAACGTGTTACTTTCGACCTGCCTACGGGGTCGAAAGTAACAATTGACGATTTTTTTTTAAATTTCGTTAATTAATATAAAAAACAACAAACTATAATAAATCGAGTTGCTAGTGTAAAGAATATGAACTGAATTTATATATGGTTATATTAATATAATGATAACAGTAACACCTAGTCAGAAATCAAGGTCAAAGTACAAAGTGTTACTTTTGTACCCGGTCTCCCCTACCATCCACAACATGTCAACATATACACACTATTTAATTAATAAATTGTTTATAATGAGACCCCTCATTTTGGATACATTAATTGATTTTCTTCTGAAGTTACAGATAATAATTAAAACAAATGAAAAAGATTAAATAATAATCGAATTTTAGTACTGCGGTCTTTCACCGCAAACATGTTTAAACGTCCTACTTACCTACTTTAAAACTTCAATAAAAAAGAAAATATGTGCATGTAATAATTATTTATTTATTAGGTACCAATGAAACTATTATCTTACATCTTCGGGTGTTACTTTGAGTCATATGAAAATTATAACGGACTATTTTTCGTAGACGTTGATTAAGGCCCATATTATGTACTCCATAATAATAATTATTTTACGGACCATATGGTATACAAAATACTAATTTCAGGCCTATTTGTATCGATTTGAAGAATAAAATAACAAATTTTAATTTTTTTAATTTTTAGTTAGTTCGATTCCCGGTCGATGCAATGAATTTTCGAAAATCTTTGAATGCAGTTCTATTTCTTTTTAAAAATAAAGGAATGTTTCTTTTCAGCAAAATTCGCTATCTTTAGTATTTCAAGTATTTTCCCTCCAGGGCCCATCGAAACTTTCCACAGTTTCCACACTGGATGTATTTTTTGTTCATAATCGTAAATTTTTTAGTGTAGAGGTACCTACCAATCTTTTTATACGACATCAAATATCAACATTTCAAATCAAACTTCCCAAAATCCTGCTAAAACTACTAATCTGATCGGTGATGAAGAAGTACCTACCTATTATATTTATGTCAATAATTACTTTCGTTTGTTAAAGATTCATTTCATTACAAACTCTACCGAAAGAAAGAAAGCCTATTTCTGTGGGAATTTTAAACGCGTCCTTAAGTTATAGCCCCTTGTTATCGGTGGATTATTTATTAATACCACATAGTACTGTCTATTAACAGCTCATAACGAGTATTATATCATAACGAGTACCATTCGCTGGGCCGTATTCGCCGCGCCGCCAGCCGTTGCGCCTGGCTGATCCGTGTCACAAGCACAAGACAGCTGAAATTTCTATTATAAGGTATAGCCTATTGTACATATATGTATATGGATCTATGTATATTTCTATTTTGAAATAGAAATAGAAAGCGTTTTTTTTTGCCACCATGTAAAAAAATATAAATCTTAATAATATACTTAACACACAAAACAGAAAAAAAGATAGCAATGGTGACAAAAAGGACTCCCCGTCAGCAAAGCAGCAACCATTATTTAAAATGTATTGCTGCACTGATTTTCAGAGGAGACCACGTGACTGTACAGATGCAATGATTCCAGTACTAAATTATGTATTTTGCGTACGTCGACTTTCTAAACTTGATTGTGCGTTATAATCCTAGAATACCTAGGTATCTTGTTTCATTTACAAACTCAACTAAATATTTTTGTAATGTGAAATAGTAATGAATATTTGATACCTTCTTACCTTCTCACATGTCTGATTTCTGAACCTAAGTGAAAACAATTACCTACTTAACCTTTTAAATATAAATATTTACTCCATAAAATAATTACCTACCATTATTAGTAATAAATAGTAAACAACATTATTTTATATCAATTGTAATTAATTATTCGAAGAATTATCAATAGTAAATAATAATATTTGAATAAGTATCTCAAATATCCATGTGCATCGAAAGCATAGAAAGTCACTCGAACTACATTTCTTGTTTGGTTTCTTAAACCTTAATTATGTTTGAAATTAGCAACCATAATTACTTCAATATTTTTTATCTTATACTTATCTTAACTTTATTTTTGTCTATTGTAAATTAACTTTATTTTTATCGATTAATATCTACATATTGCATTCTATAAAATAAAACAATATATAAGTACTTACATCATTTTATCAAATACGATATTTTGCCATCTGCATTATCTCTTACAACAAAAATAATGTAAACATAAAAAGCTCTATATACCTATATAGATGTAAAAGCTGCCACTAAGCGTATTTCTCAGGCATCTTTATTCATTCATATCAATTCTAGATAAATAACGATCTCACATAACAATTAGATAAATTATATCTAAGTAATAAATGTTAACCACGTGTTCTGTTAGGTACTAGAAGATGATATAGCCTCCTAAGGACCAATGGCCTCATATAAGTACATAAACACCATCACCATTACAACCCCAAGCACCAAAAAGTTTTAACTAAATTACCAACCACTGTCCTCATCCGATGACAAAATCGAAAATTCGAAATAACTTAAAAAATACCGCGCTTTTCTGCCTATGATCACTCTGTAACGCGATTGGCTGAATTGAACTATTAGGTTTGATAGGTAAATGGGTTATCCAATCACAGAATTTTAAAATACTTTAGTTAAAGTTTTGAAAATGGCTGGTCAACGTAACAGAGGTAAGTTAAATCGTTAATTATCATATTAATCTCTCACTTGATTTTCATTTGGTATTGAAAAATGAATAGTAAAAACAGTACAGGAACGTATTTTAATTAAATTTAACGAAACAATTCATATTGTATTCTTAAAATTCACGGATAATTTTTATGTGATCATGTGAGAACATTGGTCGTTACTTACAATATTAGTTTCATTTTTTTGTACTCAGTTGAAGACATTGGTAGTCAATGACTATAAAACATTTAATTAGTTAATAATTTATTTTGTTGTTTTACAGTAATTTTGAGTGTAATTGTCCTGTTTTATGATTATAATTTATTTAAACTGTCAACAGGAATTACTATTGCAATCAAAATATACAGTTATCTTCCTTATTTTTTCAGTTATTCGTGACGATAATATCATCGATTTCCTAGCTGACTGACGGAGATTTTATTCCTAGTGATGAAGACTTAGGAGACCCACCATTTGTTTCCGAATCGATTTTTAGTTAGCTCATTGATATTTCAAGTTCCTAATATTGTACTTCCAATGTTTTTATTTCTTTTTTTAACATAATATGTTCAGATAGTTTAGATATTTTATTACCTAATATGTAGTAAACTTACACATTTAGAATTTAAGAAAAACTGTTTTTAATTCTTTTGTATACTTTGTAGAGGTTTTTGTATGATCTCATATTTTATAACATAAGTAAATAAAAAAATCTACAAGTAAAACCTTATTTTAATAAAAAAATTTTTGGATTCACTTAGGTCTGATGTGATCACATGAGAACAAAATAAATCGAGTTTTTTTTCAGAAATGTATTCTATAAGCTATATTTTACACAGATAAAAAATCCCACAAGTAAATTTTGACTCTAACAATAAAAAAAACAAAAAAATACCATTGGGTGGCAGGTCTATTGTATTTTTATGTACTCAGGTGAGAACAATGGGTGGTAATGCAGAATAGGATTTTTTTAGCTTGGTCCTTTGGAGGATAGGTACTTACTTTATAAGATGTTAAAAATCTTAGTAGGTAGTTAAAATTAATAATTATACGTAGGTAATTGCGTACCTATCTATTTTAATTATATTGAGATATGTATTTAAAATTAACTCCATAAATAATTCAAATTACCTGCGATTATATTCATCTCGCATATATAGGTATGTTAATAATATAATGACATGAATTGTTATGAACCTAATAGCACCTAATAGGTAGAAACCTACCGCAGGTGGCAGGTGTTTATAAAAACCATATTACTTACCTATAAGTTAGTAATAACTATAAAAAATGTTAATTTTTTATAGTTATTTGCCAAAAAAAATGTTAATTTTTTATAGTTATTTAAGTTAAATGTTTATTTAAGTGTGTCTTGATTTTTGTGACAATTTTTTCCAGGGGGGTTACAGCATGGTTACAGATAGTGTACCTAACACAGCGTGACAATAGTGAGGGAGGGGGTAAAAAAGCTGATTTGATGAACGGATGAATGGATGAATGAACCTATTCTAATATTTTTTTAGGTCTTTCATTAAAATGTTACTTAAAATCGTTATACATTATGTTTTTTTATGAAATAATGCATGCAAGTAATACATAAAATTGATTTCATTAATATTTTATTAATAGGTAAAAAAGAACAGAATATAAGCCTTAAAGGGTAGGTACATTTTTTTCTTTACAATTTTAATGTTTAAAAATGTAGGTACAACAATAAACTAACAAACATTTAATAACAATATAAAAATAAAAAATGTACTTTAATATTTAAAAAACAATTTTAAAAGAATATTACTTAGGTACTTTTAAAAAAAATCGATTAACACCTAATCTTAAATTCTAGGTAGGGTCAACCGGGGCAAATGCAACTATGGGGCTATGGCAACTCCTTATCATAACTCATTTATTAGAGTTGTTGTAATATATCGCCACCTATGATTCAATAGCTCAACGACTAATAAAGCTTACAAGTAATAGATGGCGCCACTACGATGAAAACTATTTGATTTATAGGCCATTGTGTCAAACCGCTATTTTGAAGTTGGTGTGCGTAAAACAGGTGTCGGGTTTTGTAGACAAAAAAATTGTTTAGGAGTGATTTTTTGCAGGTGTTTTTGATTGGACACGATTATCACAAGCCGTTAAGCTTATTTCATTTATATTACAGTGCGTTAGTTGACTCTATTTTGTGTTATTGATGCAGTTACATTTGCCTCGTGAAAATTTCACTATGGGGTTATTGCAACTGTGAGATTAGTTACAATAGCCCCTTATATTTTTGTATGAAACTAAAAACACTAGTGATGTGACAGTGTCGATATTTTTAATTTATTATGTATCCTTCTTGGTAGTCAAAATATACTTTCTTTATGATTAATTAAAGAAGAACCATCGATTTTTTCTTCGATATTATACCTAGAGACGGGTTCGTAAGTAAAATTCAAATTAGATAAAAGAAGCGTGGTTAAAGAATATAACTAAAAAGGATAGGTAGGATAGTTCTGTGATTGTTCAAGTAATTTTTAGTAAACGGTTGACTAACTAATAAACGTATTTTGTTTGGTTTACGTTTTTAACAATATTTAACACAAAGAATATTATTTGTTCTGACCAAAAACTAAAATTGACTTAGTAGGTAGGGGCACTGTATTTTTTTTTTTGTTGCGATTTAAAGTGGTAAATCAAAGTACTTACATGAGTTTTTCCTCTAAATAATGCGGCGCCATCTACGATCGCAACGTTATTGTAGCAATAGTTTCCTAATACACAATAGTACGATACAAATCACACGCAGAATAATAAAAAAATATCGATGAATAAGTTTTTTTCATTCCCCACACTAATTCTCTAACAAATAGTTGCATTTGCCCCACAATCAGAAAAATAAGTTTTTTTCTGAAAACTAGTCCTTGCTACACGATAATACAGTTCAAAATCCTATGAATAACATGAAATCTCATAAATATATTCTATATTCGTTGTTTTATATGAAATAGAAGAAGAGCTATGGCAGTTAGTTGCATTTACCCCCGACTAGGGGTTAATGTAACTTTTTCTACCAATTTTAGGAAATATTCTCACTACTAGTTATTTATAAGACTATTGTATTGCTTGATTGGTTTAAAATAATCTTAAATAAATACAAAAATCACTAAATGGGTCAAATAAATGACCAAATATAAAAGGAGATAACTGCAACCGATCAAACTTGAAACTTGTTATTTTTTAGTTGCATTTGCCCCGGTTGACCCTACATATTTTATTTACGTATAACGGTAGGTACGTTCGCTTTGTAAGTCTTAAAATTGTCTAAATATCACTATTTAGATAATTGTTAGACTATAGGTATTTATTTTTTAATTGCTAATAAGATATTAACTTATTCAACAATTTATTTCGTCTCAAAATAAGGCAAACAAAATGTAAGATTACCAACCTGATGTTTTTATAACTTTTAAGTTTTAGGATGAGTTTTTGCGATCAGCAACTCTAATGCATATATAGGATATTTTATAAAGACGAGAGTCCATATTAATATGATATACCTAATTTATGCAAGTATCTAAGGTACAAAATACATATATTGTTTTGTGTTATAAATTCCCTTACGCAATAATTAATATAAGTTTCGTTTGTTCACTTTAATATTCACTTTCTACAGGTAAATTTTTTTGTTTCATCAACAGTAAATACATACGATAGTTCACTACTTTGTTGTAGTGTTTATTGCGTTAGATCTTTATACGATTTTTAACACTTCATATAATTTTAAGCATGAAAAACTATAGACTACAGTGAAGGTAATCCCATAAGATATTTAAAAACAACAAACTATAAATATTTTTATAACGGTTTGAACCAAATATTTTTTTAAACAGAGGAAAGGATAAGACTGCACTATTTATAAAAGACATACAATGGAGGGACTTATAATCATTATAGATAAAAACTAAAAAACATAAAACTAGTTTCTGTAGTATTGTGCGTTGTAATAACGCCTAGATCGTTAATCTTCATGCAAGCTTCTTCTAAAGTAGGGCGTAAACCAGATTGATATATTTTGATGTACCCGTAATCATTACGTATATGTAGGTACTTTATTATGTGAGAAACTTTTTTTGAAGTGAAACTTCTTTAGGCACGTTGAGAGTAAAACTTCAAGGTCGCGTCATGGCAATACCGTCACGTCATCGAGTAAGGCGACGACTTTGGTATCTTTGAATCTTGCCAAAAAAGTTTCACTTCTGACACGTGTGCTCGGCACACACGATCTTTTTTTTTAACTGATTTATTGTGACACCCAATTTAACAACACAATCTGTTTAATTGTCGCAGATGCTTTTACTAGCTTGGCCTTAACAACTGAAGACACGTTAGGGCTGAATAAGATAAATTGGTTGAGTTTAAATTGCCTCACTTTTCTTGTACGTAGTTGGATTCTAGGCATTATTATTCTAAGATTGTAATGCTGCGGTGCGTTAGGGAATGACGTTCCATGGGCGTCCAACATTTTCGATAGTTGGTTTAACCTGTAAAAAAACAATGAACTAATAAACACATAATAGCAAAGAAGTAATACCACAGTAATATCTACCTAGTAAATATAATTAAGCGAAAGTACTCTTAATAATATATTAAGGCATATTTTTATATCGATTCTTTAACCTAAAAATGATTTAGGTTAAAGAATCATGATTTATAAAGAATAGAAAAAATTCGATCACGAGGCGGGACTCTAACCCGCATCCTTCGACGCCAAACCGGGGCGGATGCCTGACCAATTCAGCCACTCGTGACCCGCCAGATCGATCGATTCTATTCTTTATAAATTTATATTTATAACGCACTAGCTTTCCGCCCGCGGCTTCGCCCGCGTTTTCAAAGAAAAACCCGCATAGTTCCCGTTCACGTGGGATTTCCGGGATAAAACCTATCCTATGTATTAATCCAAGTTACCCTCTATATGTGTGCTAAATTTCATTGTAATCGGTTCAGTAGTATTTGCGTGAAAGAGTAACAAACACACACACATCCTCACAAACTTTCGCATTTATAATATTAGTAGTAGGATAGGATAGGATTTGAATGCCATAAAACCAAAAATATCAAATTCATCTAAAAATGATTGTCAATTAAAATTAAATTCGATTGCTAAGCACAAAATAGGTATTGTATATTTTACCTATCTATATACAATACCTTTTTCATGATAAATTTAACTAACCAATTATAATAATTTTTGGTAGGATTATACGAAAAAAGTTAACAATTAAAATGATTTCTTACTTGTTACTAAATTTTCATTATTAAATTTAAAATTTGGCGGTTCTGGTTTTTTTATGAATGAAGCCTGTAGTTTCTATCGTTTTTTAATCATCCGTGATTGCGATCATGTAACACATTATACATGTGCCTATTGTTAGTGAACAGGTTTTAATAAATTACAACTGATAAGTAAATTATACATGAATGACGGTTTATAATCCATAACACAATATACCTAATTTACAAAAAAAGAACCTAATTTACGCTGAGGTACGAAATATAGAGTATAAAAATTCATAAGGATTATTTATCGACAAATGCATCCGACTTGATGAATAGACCTATTAAAACTTGTGTTGTTTGCAACACAAAGCAAATTTGTATTTTTTGTCACTCACAGTGGAATGTCCTGAAAATTTTGCAAGGAGGTAATAGACAGCCAGCTTAGTCATTTAAAATAATAACGCAGTAGATGTATCGACCGTTGGCTACGCGTGATAAAAATGCATCACCTGTGAAATTACTAGCGAATGCTATACTGCACGATACACACTTTTTACACCTATAACAATTACTCAGAGATAAAATAAGTAACTAAAATTAATCACATAGTTCACTGATTGCTTAACGAACTGTGGCGAACTGTGGCACACATGGTGATTGCTTTCACGTAATACGATTTTGTACTTTACTTTAATAAACATTGTAGCACTATTGGCTATTGCTATTTATAGCTTGTAGCTATAAAGCATTTTTCCGTTATTTATTCATCGAGCAAGTTACGTAATTTATTCTCATGGGTATTCGCTATCGCATCCTTTCTGAAATTAAATCCCTATAAAATACTTAACTATTTAATTTATTATTTTCCAAATCTCACATTGATTATATAACATATTATAATTTAAAATATTTAAACATAATAGATGTTCGGTTGAACTATGCGAAACATTTGCATTGCAATTTGCACTAGCAGCAACGTGGTGGTAAAAGTTACGACTTACGTGCTAGGAATATTGAATAATTAACATGCAAGCTTGAGCAATTTTCATTGTGGAAATAAATAAATACTATAAAAAATAATTTACATAGATATTCCAGTTTTTATATCCTATTAAAAATACATTACAAAAACGAGATAGCCGTGTTATATGGATTTATAATAACTAGCTAAAATAGGAAGCTTATAACTAGCTAGCTTTCCGCTTGCTGATTTACAGATGTGCACTGAAAAAGGCAGGGGAAAATTGCTTTTCACTTTCTAAATTGAATACACTTTTTGTTGTAAGTAGCCCATGCTTCAAGTTGAATCATAACTATCTCAGTATCTAGTATAAATTGTGAGTATTGTGAATTTCTGTAAATTATGGCAGACACCTAGATTACACATGTGTATCTATAACATAATTTCAGATTGAAATATCGTGTTATTGTATATTTATAACTATTTAAAATTCAATATAAAAAGATTTTTATTGCTACGAATAAATGCTAAAAATGATTTGGCCTTTGAACGGATTGATAACGAAGTGTCACTTAACTTCATCTGTGGTTCATAAATTATGATAAAGACAGGGGGCACTACACCTATAACCACACCAGACATCATTATTATGATAAAAATTATATCTGTTTGCTCCAGCGAATCTATGAAACCGTAGGACCGATTTTGACTGGACTGGATTTTCACGGGCATTTCATTCAACATAGGTCATCACGGTACATAGGTATCACGTAGGTACCGTAGCGACAAATTTTATATGTAAAAAGGTTTTTATCCTCACCTTCAATTTTAATTATTTATTTTTTTAAGATTTACATGGATGACCTTTACAAAACTGGTACCAGTATTTTATCATTAGGTATATGTGCATGATATAACCGAGTCTTTACTCTCAGACGTAAAATATCATGAAAGATAACATTTAACGGACTTTTGTTTTTCTTTTAATTTTCCTGTTTTCACTCGTGCATAACGTAAATTTGCAAAAACTATACCTATCTTCTTTTAAACTTTTATTTTAAATGGTTCTCGTCATACTCATTCGATTGTAAAAATAGTCTATGTTTTTAATAGCTTCACCACTTTTCATTCTATATAGGTACTAACGTACTTATATCTTCATAAGTTTAAAAATTAATTGATCGAAGATTTCTGGTATATCAACAAATTAATATTTTATTTAAAAAAGAATCAAAATTATGTAACCACAAGCATAAATCACTATTATAATGCGTAATTTAATGTAAATATAAATATACATATATTGTTAAAAAATAATTTCGGTAAAGTACGACCAAACAAAGCCCACCTCATTTTTTTAAGTACCTGTTTTGTAATATCATCTTCACACGCCATCCTTATACGAGCGCATGTAGCAGGAGCTTCGAGAACAAATTCAGGATCGACTCCAGCATCCATACGAGCAGATTTGATGGCTTCTTTTATGGCGAAATACACAGACGCCGCCAAGAATAAAGGAGGTTCACCTACAGCCTGAAATTGAAAATTTTCAATGTGTATATTTTACTAAAGGTCCACCTCAGCTTCGCCCATAGTACAAATATAACCTACAGCAATCAGAGCACGTACATATTATAAAACGATGAGATAATTTTTGTAATCAGTCAGTAATTCCTGAGTTTAGCGCGTTCACACAAACAAACAAACTCTTCAGCTTTATATTATTTGTGCCAATACAAAGAGATAACGTCCATTAAAATTCCTTTGTGAAATTCCGTTGCATACTAATAACTTGATTGTTTATATTATCTAAATGTATGGAATTCTAGACCGTGAATGCTGCGTACATTTTTTTAAATTAATTACGTAAAAAATAGATACATACATGTGTAATTGTATATGTTATTATGTTAGAGAAAATAATGCCAGACAAGAAAATTACATACATTCATGAATAATTATGAGTGGCGCCAATATACTTAATTCCTGTGTAAATTGTAAAAACTCATACCATCTTTACTTATGTACTTAGACGTACATTGTTATACGAATTAAAATGTTTTTTTAATTTTTAAAAACGTATGTACAATGTGCATTTTAAATAACACAGTCCAGATGCCTGCACGAAACGCACTGAGGAAAGATTTCATAAAATTAATTATCAAGAGGAGAGAACATCGAAGGCCTGTACAGTGTACAGTGTACAATGTCAATAGTAACTTAACCATTATTAGTGGAGTTTCTTATAAGAATAACATGAGAAATTAAATTTATTTCTATAATTTACCTTAGATGAGTAAACAGCACGAGGATTGGGAGCGCCTTTCAACAATGAAACGTTGAATTCCTTTGGTATATCAGAGAACCCTGGAATCTTATAAGCGCCTGGGCCACGCGACAAAATCTCTCCCGTAGGCGAATATAACATCTCTTCCATTGTAAACAGCCCATAGCCCTGCATAAAACCACCTTCGATTTGGCCAATATCAATTGCAGGATTAAGACTTTCCCCGATGTCCATGACAATATCCGTACGCAAGACTTGGTGATCACCAGTCAAGCAATCAATTTCAACCTCAGAACATGCCACGCCAAACGTGTAATATTCAAAGAGCGTTCCAGAATTCGTTTTAGAATTAAATTGTATCTTTGGAGAAGCATAAAATCCAGTCGTAGAAAGACTTATTCTTTCCATATATGCTGCAGAGATCCAGTCTTCCCATTTTCCATTTGGATTGCTTTTCTTAATAGGTTCCAAACGCTCGTTAAGTGTCTTGCAGGCGTTTAATACGGCCATTCCATACAGATCAGAACTGACACTTGCTGCTGTGGGTGAAGAATTCGGTACTTTATCTGTAGACATTTCACTGATGTGAATTTTAGACACGTCTATATCTAAAACTTTGGATGCGACTTGAATCATTTTTGTAAAGAGCCCCTGTCCCATTTCTATGCCTCCAATTGATATAAGCACTGATCCGTCGCAGTATATCAACACTAGAGCCCCACCTTGCATCAACATGTCAATTTGGAATGATATACCATACTTTGTAGGTGTTAATGCCAGTCCTTTCTTTTTCCATCGATTCATTCTAAAAATTAATTAGATCATAATTAGAGTACAAGCACGTCATTGCATTCTTAAATTCGTTATATCAAAAGATATTAAATTCTAATAAAATATTTTAATTATTTTAACGTGTCTACACTTTTACGATTAGGTATGTAATAAAAGTGAGTAAGGTAGGGACGAAAAGTAAAAGTATGTAAGTATGTGATTTAAATTTATAAATTCACTGAAAATTTGAGATCTCTTTTTTCGTTTTAATTAACCAATATTCGTCTTTGTTGCTTATAAAAAATAAGTATTTTTGGAGATAACTGACTGGAAAGACGTATAGACTTTAAATCTAAAATGTACATCTTTGCCAAGCCACTTGACATTCGCAGCTTTTTGTGTAAAACATGCACACATCCTTAATAACTTTATAATCAATCTAATAAGAATAGCTGTTGTTATTTTAAACAAAATTATGTTATTAGTAGTAGAATCATTAAATTACATTTAATTTTAAACAAAACATTAACATACCTATTGAATTCTTGTACTTTGCTCTTCCTTTGCCAATAATTTGATGTTTCAATGCATTCTTGCCAACATCTTTTTATTGTACAATGTATTAGCTCTTGGTCATAATATGTGAAATCTCCTTCGTTATACATATTGACAGTTATAATTTCTTCATAACTTTTATTCAACGCATTCGCAACATCTCTTATCATAGATTCGGTAGCAAACATAGCTTGAGGACCACCAAAACCTCTGAATGCAGTATTTGAAGGAGTATTTGTTTTACAAAGGTTTAAATTTATAACGATATTTGGTATTTTGCAACAATTATCCAAATGAGTCATCACTCTTTCCAACATCTGAAAAAAATTATATAGGTAATATTTTTTTTTATTCCAAGAAGACATGTTTATATTGAAATTTGTTTTTGCGATTCGGTGTAGATAGTGCTTAAGATTGAATTTTTCATGTTTATTTTAGTTAGTTGTTTGCAGTATCTATGTTTAAAATAATTTTTTGATTAATCTATACTTATAATAAATCTGTAGAGAGGCCAATTCTGTACATG
>CAJQZM010039358.1:0-21119 GCA_907164665.1 Colias nastes | reverse complement strand
TTTTTTTTTATATACTAATTTTATCATTATAACTAATTTTTTATTATTAAAAATTATTTTTTTATATAAATTTAAATATAAATTTAAATTTTAAAATAAATAAAATTATTTATAAAAAATTATAATTTATAAAAAATATAAATTTTAAAATATTTAAATAGTTTATTAACATTATAAAAATTTAATTTAAAGCTTATCCCTTAAAATATTTAATTAAATATATAATTTTATATAACAAATTTAAAAAATTATTAAATTAATTTAAAATTAAATTTTTTTCTAAAAAAACTAGATATTTTTAAAAACGATTAACATTTCATTTCAAATTAATTATTTAAAATAATTATGTCACATTAACTTTAATAATTAACTATCTCTTTTAAATTCGAGATATTTTTATTTAAAAATATTTTATTAATAAACTCTGATACACAAGATACAATAAATTAAATTTACTTAAATAATAATCCATATTTAACTTTATTTCAAAATTCTTTCACAATACTATTAAACTATAAATTAATAAATTTTTTTCTAAAAAATACTTTAACCCCCATTAATTATTTTTTATAATTATTTTTATTATTTATTTTATTATATTAATTTTCCCCCATCAAATTAATTATTTTTATAATTTCTTCTCAATGTAAATGAAATACTTTATCAAGCTCTAATTTGTTATTTCTAGAAACACTTTCCAGTACCTCTACTTTGTTACGACTTATTCCAATTTTTAAATGAAAGTGACGGGCAATATGTACATATTTTAATTTATAATCATTTTATTAAATTAAATAAAATTACATTTAAATCCACCTTCAATTTATTATTTCAATATAAAAATTCATTTAATTATTATTATTGTAATCCATCATATTCTTAATTATAATCTACATCTTGATCTGAATTAATTTTTTAATTATAATTTTTAAATATTATTTTTTTTTAAAAATATTTTTTTAACAACGATATATAAAATTTTAAATTAAGTATATTTATTCGTGGATTATCAATTATTAGACAGATTCCTCTAAATGAACTAAAATACCGCCAAATTATTTAAGTTTCAATAAATTATTATTTACTATTTTAGTATTTTTAATTAATTTTCTTATAATAGGGTATCTAATCCTAGTCTATTTATTAAATTTTTTAAAATCATAATTAAATTTTAATTTTTATAAAATTAAAATTTCACTTTATAATTTTATTTTTAATTAAATTATATCATTATATTAATTATTACTGAAAAATTTTATATAAAATTTTGTATAACCGCAACTGCTGGCACAAAATTTGTTATTTAATTATTGAATTACTAAATCTTAATTTCTTAAATTTTTAATTATAATTACTACCTAATTAATTAATATATTTTTTAAATAAACTAAAATTAACACTAAAATTTATATGTAAATTAAACTTAAAATAAAATTTATAAATCATAAAATTTTATTTAATATATTAAAAATGTTGAATAGATTTTTTTTTTTTTTTTTTTATATTAAATTTAATATAATTATTAAAAATTTAATATTATCTCTCACTTATTTTTCATAATATTAATATTAAAAATTAATACGTATATATGCAATTAATAATCTAATTAAATAGAAAAAAATTATTAATATTAATTTAATTTAAGAAAAAATTTATAAATTATTAAAATTATTAATATATAAATATATATATATAATAATAATATTAATAATAAATTAAATATTTAATATATATATATATAAATATATGTAAATATACATTATTTTAAGTTTTAAACCATTTTCAATACTTTTTATATATAAAATAAAAAAAAATATTAAGAATAAGCTAAGTATAAGCTTTTGGGCTCATACCTCAAATATAAAGATATCCTTTTTCTTAATAAAGTGCCTGATAAAAGGATTATTCTGATAGGATAAATTATGTAAAATTTTACCTTTATTATATTTTTTAGAATTAAACTAAATCTAATAATATCAAAAATTATTGTGCATCTTACACTAAAATATAATTATTGAATTTAAAATTCAATTTAATATATAAATATATTATTTTAAATTTTTTTTTTAATTAATTCTAATAAAATATTCTTTATATTTATTTTATTTTTTAGAAGTTTAATTTCAATTTCAGCTAATTCTTGAATAGGATGTTGAATTGGATTAGAAATTAATTTATTAAGATTTATCCCCCTTATTTCAAATAATAAAAATCTTATAAGAACAGAAGCATCATTAAAATATTTTCTAGTACAATCTATTGCTTCTATTAATTTTTTATTCATTATTCTATTTAAAATATTTTTTATAAAAAATTTTGAAATTAATAATTTATTTTCAATTATAATTAATTCTTCTTTATTAATAAAAATAGGAGCTACCCCCTTCCATTTTTGATTCCCTAATATTATAGAAGGTATAAATTGATTTAATTGTTTTATTTTAATGTCATGACAAAAAATTTCCCCCATAATTCTTTTGTCTTATTATTTTAATAATGAATTTATTATAATTATTATAATTATAAATGTAATTATTGGAGCTTTAAGAGGATTTAATCAAACTTCAATTCGCAAACTTATAGCATTTTCTTCAATCAATAACTTAGGATGATTATTAGCAGCCATAATAATTAGTGAAAATTTATGACTTATATATTTCATTTTTTATACATTTTTAATTTTAATTATATGTTTTATATTTTTTTTATTAAATGTTTATTATATTAATCAAATTATTAATTTAAATTTAAATATTTTATTAAAAATTTCATTATTTATTAATTTTTTTTCTTTAGGAGGCCTACCCCCATTTTTAGGATTTTTCCCAAAATGAATAATTATTAATTATTTAATATATAATAATTTATATTTAATTAATTTTATTTTTTTAATATCAAGTTTAATTATATTATTTTTTTATATTCGAATTGTTTATTTATCTATCTTATTAAATTTTTTTAAATTAAAATGATTTAAAATTTATATTAAAAATAATATATTTAAATATATTAATATATTTTCTTTTATTTCTTTTAGAGGTTTAATTTTTAATACTTTATTTTTTATATAAGGTTTTAAGTTAAATTAAACTAATAATCTTCAAAATTATTTATAAAGGAATCATCTTTTAAGCCTTAGTAATTATTTACTCCTTAAAATTTGCAATTTCATATCATTTTTGAATATAAGACTTAATAAAAGAGGCCTACCCCGTAAATAAATTTACAATTTATCGCTTATAACTCAGCCATTTTATTAGCGAAAATGAATATACTCAACAAATCATAAAGATATTGGAACTTTATATTTTATTTTTGGTGTGTGAGCAGGAATAATTGGAACTTCTTTAAGTTTATTAATTCGTACAGAATTAGGTAATCCTGGATCACTAATTGGAGATGATCAAATTTATAACACTATTGTTACAGCTCATGCCTTTATTATAATTTTTTTTATAGTTATGCCAATTATAATTGGAGGATTTGGTAATTGATTAATTCCTTTGATATTAGGAGCTCCTGATATAGCTTTCCCACGTATAAATAATATAAGATTTTGATTACTACCCCCATCATTAACTTTATTAATTTCTAGAAGTATTGTTGAAAACGGAGCAGGAACAGGATGAACAGTTTACCCTCCTCTTTCCTCTAATATTGCCCATAGAGGATCTTCTGTTGATTTAGCTATTTTTTCTCTTCATCTTGCAGGAATTTCCTCTATCCTAGGAGCAATTAATTTTATTACAACAATTATCAATATACGAATTAATAATATGTCATTTGATCAAATACCTTTATTTGTGTGAGCAGTAGGAATTACTGCTTTATTATTATTATTATCATTACCAGTTTTAGCTGGTGCAATTACTATATTATTAACTGATCGAAATTTAAATACCTCTTTTTTTGACCCTGCTGGGGGAGGAGACCCAATTCTTTATCAACATTTATTTTGATTTTTTGGACATCCCGAAGTATATATTCTAATTTTACCAGGATTTGGTATAATTTCACATATCATTTCTCAAGAAAGAGGGAAAAAAGAAACTTTTGGATCTTTAGGAATAATTTATGCTATAATAGCAATTGGTTTATTAGGATTTATTGTATGAGCTCATCATATATTTACAGTTGGAATAGATATTGATACTCGAGCTTATTTCACCTCAGCAACTATAATTATTGCTGTACCTACAGGTATTAAAATTTTTAGTTGATTAGCAACATTATATGGTACACAAATTAACTATAGTCCTTCTATATTATGAAGATTAGGATTTGTATTTTTATTTACTGTAGGGGGATTAACAGGGGTAATTTTAGCTAATTCATCTATTGATATTATTCTTCATGATACTTATTATGTTGTAGCACATTTCCATTATGTTTTATCAATAGGAGCTGTATTTGCAATTTTAGGAGGATTTATTCATTGATACCCTCTATTTACAGGATTAATATTAAATCCATTTTATCTTAAAATTCAATTTATTACTATATTTATTGGAGTAAATTTAACTTTTTTTCCTCAACATTTTTTAGGTTTAGCTGGAATACCTCGTCGATATTCAGATTACCCAGATAATTATCTTTCTTGAAATATCATTTCATCGTTAGGATCTTATATTTCTTTAATTGGAACAATCATAATAATAATAATTATTTGAGAATCTATAATTAATAAACATTTTATTATTTTTTCAATAAATATACCTTCTTCTATTGAATGATACCAAAATCTTCCTCCTGCTGAACATTCATATAACGAACTACCTATTATAAGTATTTTCTAATATGGCAGAATACATGTAATGGATTTAAACCCCATTTATAAAGGAACTCCTTTTTTTAGAAATGGCAACTTGATCTAATTTAAATTTACAAAATGGGGCCTCTCCATTAATAGAACAAATAATTTTTTTTCATGATCATACTCTTATAATTTTAATTATAATTACTATTTTAGTTATATATTTAATAATAAATTTATTTTTTAATAAATTCATTAATCGATTCTTATTAGAAGGTCAAATAATTGAATTAATTTGGACTATTTTACCAGCTATCACTTTAATTTTTATTGCTCTTCCTTCTTTACGTTTATTATATTTATTAGATGAATTAAATAACCCATTAATTACATTAAAATCTATTGGGCATCAATGATATTGAAGTTATGAATATTCTGATTTTAATAATATTGAATTTGATTCCTATATAATTAATAATAATGATTCCTTAAATAAATTCCGATTATTAGATGTAGATAATCGAATTATTTTACCTATAAATAATCAAATTCGTATTTTAGTGACAGCAACAGATGTAATTCATTCTTGAACTATTCCTTCTTTAGGAGTTAAAGTAGATGCAAATCCTGGTCGATTAAATCAAACTAATTTTTTTATTAATCGACCAGGAATTTTTTTTGGACAATGTTCAGAAATCTGTGGAGCAAATCATAGATTTATACCTATTGTAATTGAAAGAATTTCTATAAAAAATTTCATTAATTGAATTAATAATTATTCATTAGATGACTGAAAGCAAGTAATGGTCTCTTAAACCAATATATAGTAAATTAGCAATTACTTCTAATGAAAGAATTAGTTAAATTAATAACATAAATATGTCAAATTTAAATTATTACATTGTAATATTCTTTTATTCCTCAAATAATACCTATTAATTGATTATTTTATTTTATTTTTTTTTTATGTATTTTTATTATATATAATATTATGAATTATTATATTTTTTTTAATTTAAATATGAATAATAATAATAATAAATTTAAAAATTTTAAAAAAAAATTTTTTAATTGAAAATGATAAATAATTTATTTTCAATTTTTGACCCATCTACAAATTTATTAAATTTATCAATTAATTGAATTAGAACAATATTAGGTTTAATATTTATTCCTTTTTCATTTTGATTATTACCTAATCGTCATTTTTTTTTTTGAAAATTTGTAATTATAAATCTTCATAATGAATTTAAAATTTTACTTAACATAAAAAATAATAAAGGATCAACTTTCATTTTTATTTCATTATTTTCATATATTCTTTTTAATAATTTTTTAGGACTATTTCCTTACATTTTTACTAGAACAAGTCATCTTACTATTTCTTTATCTTTATCTTTATCTTTATGTATTAGATTTATACTATTTGGATGAATTAATAATACAAAACATATATTTATTCACATAATTCCCCAAGGAACACCAACTATCTTAATACCTTTTATAGTTTTAATTGAAACAATTAGAAATTTAATTCGTCCTGGAACTTTAGCTATTCGTCTTACTGCAAACATAATTGCAGGTCATTTATTATTAACATTATTAAGTAATACTGGTAATATTTTAAATAATTATTTATTAATTTTTTTAATTATAACTCAAATTATTTTATTAACATTAGAAAGTGCTGTTGCAATTATTCAATCCTATGTTATTTCGATTCTAAGAACCTTATATTCTAGAGAAACAAATTAATGTCAAATAATTTTCATAATCATCCATTCCACTTAGTAGATTATAGTCCTTGACCTCTAACAGGAGCTATTGGAACTATAACTTTAGTTACTGGTTTAGTAAAATGATTCCATAATTTTAATATAAATTTATTAATTCTTGGCTATATCATTATTATTTTAACTATATACCAATGATGACGAGATATTTGTCGAGAAGGAACTTATCAAGGAAAACATACTATTTTAGTATCAAAAGGTTTACGTTGAGGAATATTATTATTTATTATCTCTGAAATTTTTTTTTTTATTTCTTTTTTTTGAGCTTTTTTTCATAGAAGTTTAGCACCTAATATTGAAATTGGAACTATATGACCACCTATAAATATTACCCCCTTTAATCCATTTCAAATTCCTTTATTAAACACTATTATTTTAATTACATCAGGATTAACTGTTACATGAGCTCATCATGCAATTATAAACAATAATTTTTCACAAATATCTCAAAGTTTATTAATTACTATTTTATTAGGATTTTATTTTTCTATTCTTCAGGCTTATGAATATTATGAAGCTTCATTTTCCATTTCAGATAGAATTTACGGTTCAACATTTTTTATAGCAACCGGATTTCATGGTTTACATGTAATTATTGGAACTATTTTTCTTTTAACATGTTTTATTCGCCATTTATCTTCACATTTTTCCAGAAATCATCACTTTGGATTTGAAGCTGCAGCTTGATACTGACATTTTGTAGATGTAGTTTGATTATTCCTTTACATTTCTATTTATTGATGAGGTAATTAATTATTTATATAATATATATAGTATATTTGACTTCCAATCAAAAAGTTTAATAATTTTAATATAAATAATTAAAATTTTATTATTAATTTCCATATTATTTTTTTTTGTATCAAATTTATTTATATTAATTTCAATAATTCTCTCAAAAAAATCTTTATCAGATCGAGAAAAATGTTCTCCTTTTGAATGTGGATTTGACCCAAAATCACTACCTCGAATTCCTTTTTCCTTACATTTTTTTCTAATTACAATTATTTTTTTAATTTTTGATGTAGAAATTGCATTAATTTTCCCTATAATTCCAACTTTTATAATAACTAATATAAATTCTTGATTTTATTCATCATCATTTTTTATTATTATATTATTAATTGGATTATTTCATGAATGAAATCAAAAAATATTAAATTGAACTTATTAGGATTATAGTTTAAAAAAAACTTTTGATTTGCATTCAAAAAATATTATATAAATAATTTTTCTTAAATAAGAAGCAAATATTGCATTTAATTTCGACTTAAAAGTTTGAGTAATAACTCCTTATTTAAATAAATTAATTGAAACCAAAATAGAGGTATTTCACTGTTAATGATATTAATGAATTTATATTCCAATTAAGAAATATTTAATATTAAGCTGCTAACTTAATTTATAGTGATTAAAATCATTAATATTTCTTATATATTTATATAGTTTATTTAAAACTTTACATTTTCAATGTAAAAATAAAATTTTATATTTTTATAAATATTTAAAGATTTATATAATCACCTTAATATCTTCAATATTAAACTCTTTTTAAGCTATTTAAATAAATAATTATTAATAAATATATAGTTATAAATAACATCCATAAAATAAATCTATATAAATAAATTTTATAATTGTTTATTTGACAATAATTTATAATAATTGAATTATTTTTTAAAATTATAAATATTCCTTGTCCTCTATACAACTCTCTTCACCCTAAATCAACAGTTTTTATTAAAATTTGACCTAAATTTAAAAATTTATAATTTAATCCATAAGTAGATAAATTTGGTAAAAATCATATTATTCTTAAATAATTTCTTAATTTATAAGTTATAATAAATTTATTCATAGAAAATAAATTTATTAATCTTATTAAATAACCAAAAAAACTTCCTAATAAAACCACATAAATTACTATTAATTTTAAATTTAAAGGTAAATAAATTATATAAGGATAATTAAAAAGTATTCATCTTAATAATCTTCCAGAAATTACTCTTATTAATAATAATATTATTATTCTATTTAATATAATATAATCTTCATCATATAATTGATATACTCTTAACAAATTAAATTCATTAATTATTAAATATATTAATAACCGAATTGTATAAAATATAGTTAAACCAGTAGAAAAATAATATAAAAAAAAAATTAAAATATTTATATTTCTCATTCTAACTATTTCTAAAATTAAATCTTTTGAATAAAACCCAGCTAAAAAAGGAATTCCACATAAAGCTAAATTAGAAATATTCATACATAAAGAAGTCAGAGGAATATAAACTCTTAAACCACCTATATAACGAATATCTTGATTATCATTTAATATATGAATAATTATCCCTGCACATATAAATAATAAAGCTTTAAATATAGCATGAGTTAATAAATGAAAAAATGCCAAATCATAATAACCTATTCTTAAAATTCTTATTATTAAACCTAATTGTCTTAATGTTGATAATGCAATAATTTTTTTTAAATCAAATTCATAATTAGCTGAAACTCCGGCTATAAATATAGTTAAACCAGAAATTAATATTAATAATTTAGAAAAAATAGTACCTTCTAATAAATTTCTAAAACGAATTAATAAATAAACCCCAGCTGTTACTAAAGTAGAAGAATGTACTAAAGCAGATACAGGAGTAGGAGCTGCTATAGCAGCAGGCAATCATGAACTAAAAGGAATTTGTGCTCTTTTAGTTATAGCTCCTAAAATAATTAAACAACTAATAATTTGCATAGATAAATCTTCTTTTATAAATTCTAAATAAAAAATATAATTTCAACTTCCATAATTTATTATTCAAGAAATTACTATTAATAATATTACATCCCCAATTCGATTTGATAAAACTGTCAATATTCCAGCATTAAATGATTTTAAATTTTGATAATAAATTACTAAACAATATGAAACTAATCCTAAACCATCTCAACCTAAAAAGATTCTAATAATATTAGGACTAATAATTAATAATATTATTGAAAAAACAAATATTAATACTAAATAAATAAAACGATTTAAATTTAATTCTGATCTTATATATCTTTTTCTATAAAAAATAACAGAAGAAGAAATTAAAGAAACAAATATTATAAACACTAAAGATATTCAATCAATTAGTATAGAAAATACAATATTTACTGAATTAAAAGAAATAATCTCCCATTCTAAAAAAATAATTTTATTATTTATTAAAAAATAAACTATAAAATATATATTTAATAAACTAAATATAAATAAAAAAATAAATCTAATAAAACAAATTGAATTATAATTTTTAATAATTTAAAATGAATATTTCATATTTTTGATTCCACAAATCAATATTTTATCTTAAATTATTTAAATAAAATCAAATAACTGTATAATCAAATTTTAAAACTAATAAATTTAAAGGAAATCAATGTAAAAATAATAATAAATATTCACGAGAAAATCCTATATAAAATCTATATAATCTTAAATTAAAATTTCCATGTTGTGAATAAGAATATAAATATAATCTATAACCAGCTCTAAAAAAAGAAATTAATATTAATATTAGTATAGACAATCAAGATCATCTTAATAAACTATTAATTAATATAATTTCCCCAAAAAAATTTATAGAAGGGGGGGCTGCTATATTACAAATTATAAATATAAATCATCAAAATCTTATTGTAGGTATAAAATTTATTAAACCCTTATTTAAAAATAATCTTCGTCTTGATAAACGCTCATAATTTATATTAGATAAACAAAATATTCCAGAAGAACATAATCCATGACCAATTATTAACAAATATGAGCCCATAAATCCTCAATAATTTATTGTTATAATTCCTCTAATAACTAATCCTATATGAGCTACTGATGAATAAGCAATTATTGACTTTATATCAACTTGACAAAAACATTTTAATCTAATATAAAATCCTCCTAATAATCTAATAGTAATTCAAATAATACCTAAACTTATATTTATTTTTTGAAATATAATTAAAATACGCAATAATCCATAACCCCCTAATTTTAATATAATACCAGCTAAAATTATAGATCCAGAAATAGGAGCCTCAACATGAGCTTTAGGCAATCATAAATGAACAAAATACATAGGTATTTTAACTAAAAAAGCTATTAATATTGATATATATAATAAAAAAAAATTAATATTATAAAACTTATAAATATAAATTATTATAGTATTAATTTCATTAAAAATATAAAATAATCCTATTAATAAAGGTAAAGAAACAAATAAAGTATAAAATAATAAATATGAACCAGCCTGAATACGCTCAGGTTGATAACCTCAACCCAAAATTAAAATTAAAGTAGGAATTAATCTACCTTCAAAAAATAAATAAAACATAAAAATTCTTATTACTGAAAAAGTTAAATATAACATAATTAACAAAAAAATAATATTTAATAAAAATAAATTTTTATAATAATTTGTTTTTATAAGATTTTCTCTAGATATAATTATTAAAGAACAAATTCAAATTCTCAATAAAATTAAACCAAAAGAAATCATATCTATACCCAATATATAACTTAAATTTCTAAAATTTATAATATTAACTGTAAATATTATAAATAACATCATCAAAAAAAATAACATTATTTGAACCATTCAAAATATATTTTTTATTAAACATAAAGGAATTATAAAAATAATGTAAAAAAAAAATTTTATCATAATAAATTATATCTTTGAAAATAATCATTACCATAAGTACGAATTATTGAAACTAAAATTGATAAACCTAAAGCCCCTTCACAAACTCTAAAAACTAAAAATACCATTAATATATATATATTATAATTTAATATTATAAAATAAATAACTATTATTAAATAAATTCTTAAAACAATAAATTCTAATCTCAATAAAACAATTAATAAATGTTTGTGCTTTCTTACAAAAATTATATTTCCTAAAAAAAATATTACTAAAAAACATATTATCATTTGTTTTTATAGTTTAAATTCAAAACATTGGTCTTGTAAACCAAAAATAATTTTTTATTTAAAAACTTCAAAGAAAAGAATTTATTCTTATCAATAATCTCCAAAATTATTATTTTTATTAAACTATTCTTTGAAATCCTAAAATTTTTTATTTCTTTAATTTTAATTATTCTATCCTTTTTTATATTTTTTATTAAACATCCTTTAACAATAGGTTTATTTATTTTATTTCAAACTTTAATTATTTCATTATTTATTGGTTTATTTTTAAATACTTATTGATTTTCATATATTCTTTTTCTAATTTTTTTAGGAGGACTTTTAGTATTATTTATTTATGTATCTAGTATTGCATCTAATGAAATTTTAAAACAATCAACACCTATAAAATTAAGTTTATTATTAATTTTATTTTTTTCTTTATTATTATCTATATTTTTTCATAAAAATATTAACATAATAAATATATTCATAAATAATGAAATAAAAAATTTTAATTCAATATTCATTTTTTTTTTCGAAAATAATATAAATTTATCTAAATTATATGATAAACATAACTATTTTTTAACTATAATATTAATTATTTACTTATTTATTACATTAATTGCTGTAATTAAAATTACAAATATTTTTTTTGGACCTTTACGATCTTTTAATTAACTAATGATAAATAAATTTATCCTAATTCGTAAATCTCATCCATTATTAAAAATTATTAATAATTCCCTAATTGATTTACCAACTCCTACTAATATTTCATCATGATGAAATTTTGGATCAATTTTAGCTTTATGTTTAATAATTCAAATTATTACAGGATTATTTTTAACAATATACTATTGTGCTAATATTGAATTAGCATTTTATAGAGTAAATTATATTTGTCGAAATGTTAATTATGGATGAATAATTCGCACTATTCATGCAAATGGAGCATCATTTTTTTTTATTTGTATTTACATTCATATTGGACGAGGAATTTATTATGAATCATTTAATTTTTTTTATACTTGAATAGTAGGTGTATTAATTTTATTTTTATTAATAATAACTGCCTTTATAGGATATGTTTTACCTTGAGGACAAATATCTTTTTGAGGGGCAACTGTAATTACCAATTTATTATCAGCAATTCCTTACTTAGGAAATATATTAGTAAACTGAATTTGAGGAGGATTCGCAGTAGATAGCCCTACTTTAACTCGATTTTATACATTCCATTTTTTATTGCCATTTATTATTATAATAATAACAATGATTCATTTATTATTTTTACACCAAACAGGGTCTAATAATCCTTTAGGAATTAATAGTAATATAGATAAAATTCCTTTCCACCCATATTTTACATTTAAAGATTTAATTGGATTTATTATTTTAATATTTATTTTAACTTTATTAAGATTAACTAATCCTTATATTCTAGGAGACCCAGATAATTTTATTCCTGCAAATCCACTTGTAACTCCTATTCATATTCAACCTGAATGATATTTTTTATTTGCTTATGCAATTTTACGTTCTATCCCTAACAAATTAGGAGGAGTTATTGCTTTAATTATATCAATTTTAATTTTAATTATTCTTCCTTTTACATTTAATAAAAAAATCCAAGGTATTCAGTTTTATCCATTAAATCAAATCAATTTTTGAATTATAATTTCAACAATTATTTTATTAACTTGAATTGGAGCACGACCCGTTGAAATTCCTTTTATTATTACAGGTCAAATCTTAACTATAATTTACTTTTCTTATTATATTATTAACCCAATTATTAACAAATTTTGAGATAAAATAATTTTTAATTAACCTAATTAATGAGCTTGTTAAAGCATTTGTTTTGAAAACTTAAGAAAGAATAAATATTCTATTAATTTATACTAAAAATATTTATTATAAAATAAATATTTTTATTCCTAAAAAAAATATTACTAAATTTAAAGAAACAGGTAAATAAATTTTTCAACATAAATATATTAACTTATCATATCGATAACGTGGAAGAGTTCCTCGAACTCAAATAAATAAAAAAGAAATTAATCTTAACTTTATATAAAATATATAATTTAATGAATATCCACCTATATATAATAAATTAAATAATAATCTTATAAATAAAATTCTTGAATATTCAGCTAAAAAAATTAAAGCAAATCCACCACCTCTATACTCAATATTAAACCCAGATACTAACTCTCTTTCACCCTCAGCAAAATCAAAAGGAGTACGATTAGTTTCAGCCAATATTGAAGAAAATATAATTATTCTTAAAGGGAATATTAAAAAAATAAATCACAAATTTTGTTGTAATAATCTTAAACTTATTAAATTAAAATCTATAATTATAATTAAACTAGAAATTAAAATTAAAGCTAATCTAACTTCATAAGAAATAGTTTGGGCAACAGCACGTAAACCCCCTAATATAGAATAATTTGAATTAGAAGATCAACCAGCTAACAATAATGTATAAACTCCTACTCTTAAAAAACATAATAAATATAAAAAACCTAAATTAAATCTAATAAAATTGAAATAATAAGGAATTAATATTCAAATTATTAAAGATAAAAAAAATCTAATTACTGGAGAAAAATAATAATATAAATAATTTGAATAATTTAAATAAATTTGTTCTTTAGTAAATAACTTAATCCCATCTGAAAAAGGTTGTAAATTACCTATAAATCCCAATTTATTTGGGCCTTTACGATCTTGAATATAACCTAATACTTTACGTTCTAATAAAGTTAAAAAAGCAATTCTAATTAAAAGACCAATAAAAAAAATAATAACCCCAATTATAATATTAAATTTATCAATCATTATCATATACTATTTATATAATTAATTATACATTTATGACTTCTAAAACCATTACATTTTTTCTGCCAAAATAGTTTATAATTAAATTATAAATATTCTTTTTATTAAATTATTTAAAATAATTGATCCTTTCGTACTAAACTATTTTATTTTTATAAAGATAGAAACCAACCTGGCTCACACCGGTTTGAACTCAGATCATGTAAGATTTTAATGATCGAACAGATCAAAAATTTTAAACTTTTGCATTTAAATTTTATCTTAATCCAACATCGAGGTCGCAAACTTTTCTTTTTATAAGAACTAAAAAAAAAAATTACGCTGTTATCCCTAAGGTAATTTATTCTTATAATCATAAATTATGGATCAATTATTCATAAATTAATGTAATTTTTAAAAAAAAGTTTAATAAATTTTTTTATCACCCCAACAAAATAATTTTATAATTTTAATATTTAAAATTAATAAAAAAATTAAAATTATAAAATTATAAAACTCTATAGGGTCTTCTCGTCTTTTATAATTATTTTAGCTTTTTAACTAAAAAATTAAATTCTAATTTTAATAAAGAGACAGATTATATCTCATCAAATCATTCATACAAGTCTTCAATTAAAAGACTATTTATTATGCTACCTTTGTACAGTCAATATACTGCAGCCCTTTAAATAATTTCAGTGGGCAGATTAGACTTTATATTATTATCAAAAAGACATGTTTTTGATAAACAAGTGAATATAAATTTTTGCCGAATTCCTTTTTATTAATTTTAATTAATTTTATTTTATTTTTTTTTTATATACTAATTTTATCATTATAACTAATTTTTTATTATTAAAAATTATTTTTTTATATAAATTTAAATATAAATTTAAATTTTAAAATAAATAAAATTATTTATAAAAAATTATAATTTATAAAAAATATAAATTTTAAAATATTTAAATAGTTTATTAACATTATAAAAATTTAATTTAAAGCTTATCCCTTAAAATATTTAATTAAATATATAATTTTATATAACAAATTTAAAAAATTATTAAATTAATTTAAAATTAAATTTTTTTCTAAAAAAACTAGATATTTTTAAAAACGATTAACATTTCATTTCAAATTAATTATTTAAAATAATTATGTCACATTAACTTTAATAATTAACTATCTCTTTTAAATTCGAGATATTTTTATTTAAAAATATTTTATTAATAAACTCTGATACACAAGATACAATAAATTAAATTTACTTAAATAATAATCCATATTTAACTTTATTTCAAAATTCTTTCACAATACTATTAAACTATAAATTAATAAATTTTTTTCTAAAAAATACTTTAACCCCCATTAATTATTTTTTATAATTATTTTTATTATTTATTTTATTATATTAATTTTCCCCCATCAAATTAATTATTTTTATAATTTCTTCTCAATGTAAATGAAATACTTTATCAAGCTCTAATTTGTTATTTCTAGAAACACTTTCCAGTACCTCTACTTTGTTACGACTTATTCCAATTTTTAAATGAAAGTGACGGGCAATATGTACATATTTTAATTTATAATCATTTTATTAAATTAAATAAAATTACATTTAAATCCACCTTCAATTTATTATTTCAATATAAAAATTCATTTAATTATTATTATTGTAATCCATCATATTCTTAATTATAATCTACATCTTGATCTGAATTAATTTTTTAATTATAATTTTTAAATATTATTTTTTTTTAAAAATATTTTTTTAACAACGATATATAAAATTTTAAATTAAGTATATTTATTCGTGGATTATCAATTATTAGACAGATTCCTCTAAATGAACTAAAATACCGCCAAATTATTTAAGTTTCAATAAATTATTATTTACTATTTTAGTATTTTTAATTAATTTTCTTATAATAGGGTATCTAATCCTAGTCTATTTATTAAATTTTTTAAAATCATAATTAAATTTTAATTTTTATAAAATTAAAATTTCACTTTATAATTTTATTTTTAATTAAATTATATCATTATATTAATTATTACTGAAAAATTTTATATAAAATTTTGTATAACCGCAACTGCTGGCACAAAATTTGTTATTTAATTATTGAATTACTAAATCTTAATTTCTTAAATTTTTAATTATAATTACTACCTAATTAATTAATATATTTTTTAAATAAACTAAAATTAACACTAAAATTTATATGTAAATTAAACTTAAAATAAAATTTATAAATCATAAAATTTTATTTAATATATTAAAAATGTTGAATAGATTTTTTTTTTTTTTTTTTTATATTAAATTTAATATAATTATTAAAAATTTAATATTATCTCTCACTTATTTTTCATAATATTAATATTAAAAATTAATACGTATATATGCAATTAATAATCTAATTAAATAGAAAAAAATTATTAATATTAATTTAATTTAAGAAAAAATTTATAAATTATTAAAATTATTAATATATAAATATATATATATAATAATAATATTAATAATAAATTAAATATTTAATATATATATATATAAATATATGTAAATATACATTATTTTAAGTTTTAAACCATTTTCAATACTTTTTATATATAAAATAAAAAAAAATATTAAGAATAAGCTAAGTATAAGCTTTTGGGCTCATACCTCAAATATAAAGATATCCTTTTTCTTAATAAAGTGCCTGATAAAAGGATTATTCTGATAGGATAAATTATGTAAAATTTTACCTTTATTATATTTTTTAGAATTAAACTAAATCTAATAATATCAAAAATTATTGTGCATCTTACACTAAAATATAATTATTGAATTTAAAATTCAATTTAATATATAAATATATTATTTTAAATTTTTTTTTTAATTAATTCTAATAAAATATTCTTTATATTTATTTTATTTTTTAGAAGTTTAATTTCAATTTCAGCTAATTCTTGAATAGGATGTTGAATTGGATTAGAAATTAATTTATTAAGATTTATCCCCCTTATTTCAAATAATAAAAATCTTATAAGAACAGAAGCATCATTAAAATATTTTCTAGTACAATCTATTGCTTCTATTAATTTTTTATTCATTATTCTATTTAAAATATTTTTTATAAAAAATTTTGAAATTAATAATTTATTTTCAATTATAATTAATTCTTCTTTATTAATAAAAATAGGAGCTACCCCCTTCCATTTTTGATTCCCTAATATTATAGAAGGTATAAATTGATTTAATTGTTTTATTTTAATGTCATGACAAAAAATTTCCCCCATAATTCTTTTGTCTTATTATTTTAATAATGAATTTATTATAATTATTATAATTATAAATGTAATTATTGGAGCTTTAAGAGGATTTAATCAAACTTCAATTCGCAAACTTATAGCATTTTCTTCAATCAATAACTTAGGATGATTATTAGCAGCCATAATAATTAGTGAAAATTTATGACTTATATATTTCATTTTTTATACATTTTTAATTTTAATTATATGTTTTATATTTTTTTTATTAAATGTTTATTATATTAATCAAATTATTAATTTAAATTTAAATATTTTATTAAAAATTTCATTATTTATTAATTTTTTTTCTTTAGGAGGCCTACCCCCATTTTTAGGATTTTTCCCAAAATGAATAATTATTAATTATTTAATATATAATAATTTATATTTAATTAATTTTATTTTTTTAATATCAAGTTTAATTATATTATTTTTTTATATTCGAATTGTTTATTTATCTATCTTATTAAATTTTTTTAAATTAAAATGATTTAAAATTTATATTAAAAATAATATATTTAAATATATTAATATATTTTCTTTTATTTCTTTTAGAGGTTTAATTTTTAATACTTTATTTTTTATATAAGGTTTTAAGTTAAATTAAACTAATAATCTTCAAAATTATTTATAAAGGAATCATCTTTTAAGCCTTAGTAATTATTTACTCCTTAAAATTTGCAATTTCATATCATTTTTGAATATAAGACTTAATAAAAGAGGCCTACCCCGTAAATAAATTTACAATTTATCGCTTATAACTCAGCCATTTTATTAGCGAAAATGAATATACTCAACAAATCATAAAGATATTGGAACTTTATATTTTATTTTTGGTGTGTGAGCAGGAATAATTGGAACTTCTTTAAGTTTATTAATTCGTACAGAATTAGGTAATCCTGGATCACTAATTGGAGATGATCAAATTTATAACACTATTGTTACAGCTCATGCCTTTATTATAATTTTTTTTATAGTTATGCCAATTATAATTGGAGGATTTGGTAATTGATTAATTCCTTTGATATTAGGAGCTCCTGATATAGCTTTCCCACGTATAAATAATATAAGATTTTGATTACTACCCCCATCATTAACTTTATTAATTTCTAGAAGTATTGTTGAAAACGGAGCAGGAACAGGATGAACAGTTTACCCTCCTCTTTCCTCTAATATTGCCCATAGAGGATCTTCTGTTGATTTAGCTATTTTTTCTCTTCATCTTGCAGGAATTTCCTCTATCCTAGGAGCAATTAATTTTATTACAACAATTATCAATATACGAATTAATAATATGTCATTTGATCAAATACCTTTATTTGTGTGAGCAGTAGGAATTACTGCTTTATTATTATTATTATCATTACCAGTTTTAGCTGGTGCAATTACTATATTATTAACTGATCGAAATTTAAATACCTCTTTTTTTGACCCTGCTGGGGGAGGAGACCCAATTCTTTATCAACATTTATTTTGATTTTTTGGACATCCCGAAGTATATATTCTAATTTTACCAGGATTTGGTATAATTTCACATATCATTTCTCAAGAAAGAGGGAAAAAAGAAACTTTTGGATCTTTAGGAATAATTTATGCTATAATAGCAATTGGTTTATTAGGATTTATTGTATGAGCTCATCATATATTTACAGTTGGAATAGATATTGATACTCGAGCTTATTTCACCTCAGCAACTATAATTATTGCTGTACCTACAGGTATTAAAATTTTTAGTTGATTAGCAACATTATATGGTACACAAATTAACTATAGTCCTTCTATATTATGAAGATTAGGATTTGTATTTTTATTTACTGTAGGGGGATTAACAGGGGTAATTTTAGCTAATTCATCTATTGATATTATTCTTCATGATACTTATTATGTTGTAGCACATTTCCATTATGTTTTATCAATAGGAGCTGTATTTGCAATTTTAGGAGGATTTATTCATTGATACCCTCTATTTACAGGATTAATATTAAATCCATTTTATCTTAAAATTCAATTTATTACTATATTTATTGGAGTAAATTTAACTTTTTTTCCTCAACATTTTTTAGGTTTAGCTGGAATACCTCGTCGATATTCAGATTACCCAGATAATTATCTTTCTTGAAATATCATTTCATCGTTAGGATCTTATATTTCTTTAATTGGAACAATCATAATAATAATAATTATTTGAGAATCTATAATTAATAAACATTTTATTATTTTTTCAATAAATATACCTTCTTCTATTGAATGATACCAAAATCTTCCTCCTGCTGAACATTCATATAACGAACTACCTATTATAAGTATTTTCTAATATGGCAGAATACATGTAATGGATTTAAACCCCATTTATAAAGGAACTCCTTTTTTTAGAAATGGCAACTTGATCTAATTTAAATTTACAAAATGGGGCCTCTCCATTAATAGAACAAATAATTTTTTTTCATGATCATACTCTTATAATTTTAATTATAATTACTATTTTAGTTATATATTTAATAATAAATTTATTTTTTAATAAATTCATTAATCGATTCTTATTAGAAGGTCAAATAATTGAATTAATTTGGACTATTTTACCAGCTATCACTTTAATTTTTATTGCTCTTCCTTCTTTACGTTTATTATATTTATTAGATGAATTAAATAACCCATTAATTACATTAAAATCTATTGGGCATCAATGATATTGAAGTTATGAATATTCTGATTTTAATAATATTGAATTTGATTCCTATATAATTAATAATAATGATTCCTTAAATAAATTCCGATTATTAGATGTAGATAATCGAATTATTTTACCTATAAATAATCAAATTCGTATTTTAGTGACAGCAACAGATGTAATTCATTCTTGAACTATTCCTTCTTTAGGAGTTAAAGTAGATGCAAATCCTGGTCGATTAAATCAAACTAATTTTTTTATTAATCGACCAGGAATTTTTTTTGGACAATGTTCAGAAATCTGTGGAGCAAATCATAGATTTATACCTATTGTAATTGAAAGAATTTCTATAAAAAATTTCATTAATTGAATTAATAATTATTCATTAGATGACTGAAAGCAAGTAATGGTCTCTTAAACCAATATATAGTAAATTAGCAATTACTTCTAATGAAAGAATTAGTTAAATTAATAACATAAATATGTCAAATTTAAATTATTACATTGTAATATTCTTTTATTCCTCAAATAATACCTATTAATTGATTATTTTATTTTATTTTTTTTTTATGTATTTTTATTATATATAATATTATGAATTATTATATTTTTTTTAATTTAAATATGAATAATAATAATAATAAATTTAAAAATTTTAAAAAAAAATTTTTTAATTGAAAATGATAAATAATTTATTTTCAATTTTTGACCCATCTACAAATTTATTAAATTTATCAATTAATTGAATTAGAACAATATTAGGTTTAATATTTATTCCTTTTTCATTTTGATTATTACCTAATCGTCATTTTTTTTTTT
>CAJQZM010039357.1:0-17762 GCA_907164665.1 Colias nastes | reverse complement strand
ATAGTAATCTAAATAACAATGAATGACACAGTCGACCGTTCTTATTATCACGTTTAACACAAATTTCAACCTTATTTCTATGTGTTTAGGTTCAAAGTTATATCTATTGAAAATTAACGCCCTCTGTTGTAGAAAAGCCGAATTTTTGTCCTTTATCTTCTTTCCATCTACATTCGCCCAAACATGAGAGCTACCCATAAAAACTTTTTAGCTAACATAGTTATTTACTAATTGAAAAGGCGTATTTATACTTGATCTATACATAGTTACATAATATAAATAATAAAATTGTAGGAAGGTCAAAACGGTACATTGAATTTTTTTTAAAGAAGCGGATATAGTTTTTGGAGCGTGATGTACAATAGATACCGAAGCCAAAAATCTAGTTTTTAGAATTTTTTTCTGTTTGTCTGTAGGTATTTCTGTCCGGGCTAAACTCAAAAAGTACTGCATCGGTTTACTTCAAATTTGGTACAGAGATAGCTTAAGACCTGAGGGAGGATCACAATCCCACGGGAACGGGAACGGGAAGCCGCTGGCGAGAAGCTAGTATAGTCAAATACCATGAATTTTATAAAACATGTTCACCTATCTATACAGGGTGTCCCACTGTTGGTATAATAAGCTCAAAGGAGGTTGTAGTTTTGCATACACTGAGTACGTTAAAAATACTTATAAAATTCCAGACGCATTTTTTTTTCAAATAGATGAATTCTTAAAACTCTATGTTGTACACCTATAACAAGCAACCCGCCCAACTTTGCCACTAGCACGTGAGCTATCGTTTAAGATTATGTTTTCATAAACAAAATGCTCACATTAGAGAAGCGGTATATGCCGGCAGCGCGAAGCTGGAGAAGAAAACATGAATTTTCAGGAAAAATTTAGCAAACAATTTTTGACGTAATTTTGTTGTTTAAGTATTTTTTACGTGATCAGTGTATGCAAAACTACAAGGCCCTTCGCGCTTAGTATACCAATAGTGGGACACCCTGTATAGCTGTTGAAATAAATTATGATGAACGATGAACTTTTATTTTTTAAGTTCACTACTGGGACCTGACTTGCTTGCCACAGCCCACATTATACAAAAGGCGGCACGTAACTGTAGCGCTGAGTGAAATACAGAGTGGTTTACTGTGCATGGTTATTGTCGCACTACAAAAACTTTCGTTACTTGACTTGACTACGTCAATTTAGTCAGTCTTTTCAATCAGATGAATATTGTACTCTTGATTGTACTTCATATACTTATTCATATAATATATATAATTAATTTAAGACTGAGTTGCGAAAATAAGTACTTCCAACGTATTTAATGAATCCACATTCCACAATAAATAATTATACGAAAACGTTTTTGTTTCATTTAATCATTTATTTATAAGCGCAACCATCTTTTCGAGATTGCATTATTCAATTTTAACGTTTTTTTTTTTATTAGCAACATGTATTTTACGCAATATGTTTCATGGGATACAATCGAACGTTATTCAATATTAGGTACTTTTGAATTGAGCTTGTTAAAAATCATTTCAATGTTAGCTTTGAACTGACAATTAGGTGATCAAACATATATCTTTGTCTTGCCTAACCGTGACTTTTCCTTGTTACTTGAACTACGCTTAGCCCTGGGTCGGCGCAAACGGGCCACCGACCCCAGCCACTGGTGGCCAGCGACAGTCATTCACAGATTTTTTCATATATTTTGTCGCGGACATTTAGAGTGGTCGTCACCAATGACACGTGTGCGGTGCATCTATACCAAACATTAAACATACTAAAAAATGCGTTCAGTAGCTGTCGCCGGCCATCAGTGACTGCGGTCGGTGTCCCGACTCCCGTTTGCGCCGACCTTACGTGATAACCACTGTAGATACCAAGGAGGCGGTTAATGAGAAAAAATTGAATTAGGATGTGCAAGTATTGGTTCATAGTTTAATGTGCGGATGAAACCGCAGTGCATACCGCACACGCATATTTAATATTTATAAATTAGAAGCTATACATAAAGGGGTTAATAAAATAACTTTTCAAAATATATTTTTAATAGCTTATAGTTACATAGTTTAAGTATATTGTAAAAAATTATACATTATTATTAATTAATATAATATATAATAAGGGACGGAATGTATTTTTACATCACACTTTGTTGCACTAATAATGTATATTCACTACAGGAGCAATTAGGTATATAATTTAATTAGAGTGTATAATTACATATATGTAAATACAATTTTGTTTAAAATAAATAACTTATATATGTATTTACCCGTCATAAATAAGTTCAAACCAAGTATAATAATACAATATTACGTTCAGACAACTTTGGTGACAAAAACGAAACAAATAAAAGTGTTGAAAATAAATCCATCAAATGCATAATGCCAAAATGTAGGTATGGAATTGTTATAAATAATTTGTTTATTGAAAATAATAGAGTTTACTGAGGAATATAATGATCATTTTATAACTTGCAATAATGTTACCACAATGTCTAAATGAGACACTAATAATTGAATTCATGAATTGAATAGTTGATTAATTGAATTGGGAAATATACAGGGTGTAATCGTTAAGTGTGCACAGGCGATTTTTCCGTAACTATTACAGATAACAAAAAACTTTAAACTGATATCGAAAGTACTTTACCTAATGAGTAAAATGGCCGTAATAAATTTTTAAAAATAAAACGGGAAATATAAAAAATATTATCTTTAAACCCTCCCATACGTCATCATTTAAGAGTTGATTTTCCATTTCTTTACAAGTTATTGTTGTTTAAAATAATGTGCAAGCACCTAAAATAACAAAACTATCATATAATTTCCTGATAAAGGAAATTTTACTTGAGCCCCGAGCGGCCCGATCTGACCACGACACAATAGATTTTCTATTGTGTCTGTGATTCCGGGGGCTGAGTTAGTACGGATCTTTGAAGAATCAAAAAGAAAATATACTTTACAGGTTTTAAAAATAGTGGAATGGTAGATAGTGAGTTAGTAAATCTTTCCAAAAAAAGGATTACATATTTAGATTACTTCTTTAAATTGGACGGATCATTTATTAAGTATTTGTGCTCTTAATTACAACCAATAATATAGTTGCATATTAGAATCCTATTCAATAATAATTACTTTTATGGCTACATGTTAATCACATATACTTTCAGAAAACTATTATATACAACACTGAAAATACATATAAATGTGCGCATACCTAATCATTATACATATGTACTTACAAAAAGTTATTAAAAAACAATTAACAAAAGAAAATGTGTGCGTGTACTAGTGTACACACGTAAGAAGTGAAACTTCTTTATCACCTTATTTTTCAAAAAATAATTTACTATATGCAACTTTACAGAAATACGTCGAATCACGCGTGGTAGGGATAAGAAAAAGAAGGCGCGTAACGGAAAAATGTCACGCGTAACGAAAAAATGTTACACTAAATTTTTTTCCAACCCCGATAAAGAAGTTTCACTTCAAATATAATGTTGTACATCGGAGCAATGTAACACTTTGATTAAGTATTTATACAATTATTGCATCTTATTATTAATTATTGACTTAGTCATATGCAATTAATATAGTAATATCTTATTATTTTGTTTCCTATATACTTTATGCGTTAATATATTATTAATATGTATATCCATTAATATACACCAAAAAAATATACGAATCTAATATAAAAAAGTAAATAGATCATAACTAATATATTGTTTTTAAAATAAATTATACAGGATTTAAATATTTATCCACACCATATAAAAGGGTTAACATACATGATTATGCAATTTAAGTACATAGTTCTATGGCCACTAATTGATTTATAACTATTTTACACAAAAAAAAAAAGTTTTGTTTACTTTAAAATATAAACATTAAATGGTCCCTGGACGGTATGATATAAGATAACCATTAGTAAAAGTTATTGTATAGGTTCCTACTTAATAATTTCAATATAGTAAAGAATTACACCAATATTTATACAAAAATATATGTACCTACCTGGATATCCATGTGCAAGTAATTTAGCAATTTTTGTTACATATAGATGTACAAGTGCTAAAGTCTATCATTTACAAAGCGAAAATATTTCAGTTTGTACCAGGACGGATTAAGGACACTGATAAAAAGTGTCTATCATCTTAATACACTTGAATACTTTGATTAGGTAAAGAGAAGAACTTGGCTAATCCAGCGGGAGGTTTTGTTTTAAGGTGCTCTTCGATAAATTGACATGGACAAATGTACTTTTCGCCATGCCGACCAGGAACAATACTGCTCAGGTTCAATCTGTTTTTGACCGCATACGCTCCCCAGCGTGCGACGTACCGCAAATACAGAAGAGCGCCTCTGTCCTGTAAAGATATTTAAAATTATTTATATTGCAAAATATTGGCAGGTACAAAGTACGGAAATTATATGAATCGTGACTTGCCAAACGAACAATACGGTTCAATCAATCCAGCCCGCGCCGCCTGAGCCAATCGTTGCATGTGGAACAACAGGCGCGCGTGTCTTTGGGCTCTTTGTTGCGTAGAATCTCTTCTACGTATTGGCACGGGCAGAGCGCGTGCGCCAAGTGGCGCGGCGCCGCGGGGTTGCCGCCCTCCTCGTCCAGCGTCCAGTCGAGCCGGCGACGCAGGAAGTCTTTGCCCCAACGTTGGAGGTAACGAAGGAACACTTGCTCGGCCATATCCTGCACATTTTATTTTCCTCACTTACCCATATACTACACACACCGACTAGCTATGTATACGTTAGTGGCATGCGTGCGTGTTAGCTCGATGACATGCTATGGTGCATAACAATGAGACATGCATTTGAATTAGGTGCTTATACCTACCTACAATCTACATATCTATATATTTTATTTAACAAATAAGCTTTTATTGTAATGTAAAGTTATCGTAAATGTTTTAGGCGCATAAAAACATGCTTATAATAATATGTCTATATGTGGTCTTAAATTTTACAAAGAAGTATATAATGGTGAATAAATGGTGAACATATGGTAGATTCACCAACAATCCCAGACATCAATAGGCTGAAACCTCAAGCCTAGTTTATTGTAAATTTGCAACTACATACATAATATAGGTATGCAACTAAATAGCATATTAACTTAAACAGCCATTGCGTCTATGACTCTTTGACAATAGGCATAAGATTGGAATGGTGAATGGATTGTAAATTCAATGCCAAATAAATATAGAGAAACTCAGAATCAATGTCAAACTACATTTCAGTTATTTAGTTTCAGTTAATTCCTAAATTACAAAATATCATCATGCAAGTAACTACACAATTAATCTCAATAGATTAGTAAAATTATTATTTGAGAAATAGAATATTAAAACAAATGAAATAATTTACAATATTCTGCATTTCATTACACATTATTTTTAAAGTGATGAAACCCATTTACAATAAGATGTTTATGTACTTATATCTATACATATATTATTTTTTTAACATGAACAATTTGAAAGAAGTAGAAAAATGTTTTGTTAATTTATCTGATTAAGGTGCAGATTGCAAGAATTTTATGTTATATATTTTTTTTATTTTATTAAGGTCATAAAAATAGCTTGATTTTGTTTTGTTACACTAGTAAGATATGTTACACTATGTTGCGTTAGTAACAATAAAAAAATTGTCTCCTTAAGATATATGCTAGAACAAACACCTTGTAAATGTGTATAACATACATGTGCTAATGGAAAATAACCTTTGGAACATTTATTATTAAATTTGTTAGCAATTGACGTAATAACTCAGGCCCCGGAACCACAGACACAATAGAAAATCTATTGTGTCGTGGACCGATCGGGCCGCTTGGGGCTCAATGGGTTATAATTTGTATCATTTATGGTAATATTATAAGAATATAAATATAAAGTTGTTTTGTTACATTACAAGGCATTCATAAGTAAAATAAAAGCTTTTTAGAATTTTGTTATCTATATGGAATGCAGTAATGGTGTAACCCAACAGTTTTTTATACCTTTCTAGTATACCAAATCTATTTTCAATTTCTATACTTTTTAAATTTGGAATAGTTATAGAAATAATTAACATTACTTCCTGAAAACAGTTAGTTATTCATGTATTTTATTAATTGTTAAGAAGATCAAGATAGATGCAAAAGATCAAAAGTACTAATAAATTCATAACCCACAGAGATTGTAATTTGTGGAATCCTTCACTATAAAGTTAATAAAAATAACCAATATTATCATATAAGTCTTAGCCATAATCATTTAATAATTTATATTAGGAATTCCATACCCAAAATATTGCACAGTTTACAAGACATTTTTTGTTTTCAATACCATTATGCTGTCAGTATTAGTAAAAGTTAATAGAATAGAAAAAAAATGCAGTAAATCTAATAAAAAGTACAGTTTACCTGTTTCCTTGATAATCTGGTTGTTTGACTTCCTCGTATCACAATGTCATTTGCTTGTACATCTAACTTCTGCTCCCAGCCTTTCATGATTGTTTTTCCCTCTTCACTCTCAATAAATTGTTGTAAATGTGTAATACAAGGTGTTGAATCAAAATACAGAAAACATATATGGACTTTGTGACATGAGATTTTGCCTCTGTCATCTAGAGCTAGTAACAACTTGTGCTTGACCAACAACTTATTCACACTCGCCAAACATTGTTCCAATCCTTTTGATAGTCTTAACTTGATCCACATGCATAGGAAAATTGCTAATGCATTCAATATCAGCCACAAAACACCAAGCGAAAACAATGTTAATCCTGTTAATCCTGAGAATAAAAGTGTGAGCAGGACCATAAAGGCTACAGTGATCCAGCAAACAAGAACTCTCTTGTAGCAAATGTTATACAATGTAAACCGTGCATCATTCACAAGCAACTCCATCGCATGAACATATTCTTCAACTGTGAGCTGAAAAGATCAACAGTATGTAAAAAAAAAAACAGTTTTAAGTAATTGTGAAAATAGCAGGTTTATGGAATATGGATATTTATTAAACTAGCTTACCACCCGCGGTTTCACCCGCTTTGTCTAAAACCTAATAAATTATATACTAAAACCTTTCTCTTGAATCACTTTATCTATTAAAAAAAACCGCATCAAAAAAGAAAGCGACTTTGGTTTGGATAATTCAACCAAGAAACAATAATATTTTGATTTTCATAAGGAAGGATTGTATTTTTGAGCAATAATTGAGAAGTATGAACTATGGATAGTAGAATTAATTGATTTAATGTTACTTACTGTTAAACCTTGAGCCATTAATTCTTCAGGCACAAGTTCTGGCTTAAATTGAGCTGCAGTTATCCAAGGTAACTTAGTGTTGACTGGTAACAATGTAACAATGATGTCTCCATTAGCTAAAATTGAATAATATTGGAAAATTAGAAACTATTGTGTTTATACTGCCTTCATGTCATAAAGTAAAATTGAACTTACTAAACCCCTGGCGTATATTATTAAAATCAACATTCTTCAAAACAGCACTTGGTATTGGTTCTAAATGTTTGTCATTACGCTCTAAGTTAACATGGACAGTTTCAGTTTTTAAAACTGCGGGCAATTCTGTATTCAAAGATGATGCAGCTTCTGAGAGTCTTTCTGAACCAATTGTTGTATTTGGAGAAGGTACTTCAACTTGTGATGTATCATCATCGAATTTTACCCATTCTTTCTTCCTTTCTTGGTTTATATTTCCATTTACTTCTGTCGTTTCCATTTCTAATCACTACAATAGTTCGATGTTAAATGTTTTTGGTCCACTATAATAACTTTCATAAATTACACTTTAAAGGATTAAAAAGTATGAATAGTACTTGTGTAATAAATTTTGAAATGTTTTGAGTTTTTTAAATAGTTAAACTTCAAAGTTCAAAGTTTATAGAAAAATTTTATACGTCAATCTAATCGTCATCGCCATATTTCTCCTTGACGGTTAGAGCTGTCATTGACATTCACAAACTCAGCTGTGTCACCCTTATTCATTGGTCACGAGTAAACAATCAAAGATTATAGCTCCGAGATATAAACTAAAAATCGTCACGAAAGAAGTCACATAATTAAAGGCGTTGGCAGACGTATAGTATATTATATTAATTCAGGACAATAAAATTTACACACACGGCACGATCTGATACCATAAGCATAGTAAGCTTTCGAGTTTCGCTTGTGCAATGGAAACTGTGAATGGAAACCATATGGCTGATAACTGATAAACATACATATATAATTTTAAATAAATACTTATATAGATAAACAATTTGGCCACCAGGCGAAGGGGGCACCGCATTACCATCGAAATAAAATATAATATAGTTATATGTAGGTACCATGTAGGTACCTACTCCGGCATCATGTCGACTGCGAAATGGACGCAAAGCGTCATTTCCACAGCAAGCTTTCTTTCTGAATACGCCCTATCACTCGCAGGCGTTTCCCCTTTTGCCGAGGTATAAGATTATTCGAATCGAAAAATCTTATGCTTTCATAAAAACTACTTGCGTAATCGATTACAAACACTCTGCGTATTCGTAAAACATCGAAAGGACGTCTGCGAGTGGCGAGTGCTCCGCTAAAAATGCCGTTTTGTACTGTCAAGTCTTGAAGAAGCAATTCAAACATGTCGAATATTAAAAAAGATGGAATAACCTTTCATTTGTGTATATTTTTTTATTTTTTTAACGTACATTTCTAATTAAATGCAATTTCTAATAATCGTCGATGTATCGTTTAGCGATATGATCAAGACAAATAATCGAGTCATGTTTACTCGATCATTGATGCGGCCCCACGAGACTATCATGGAAAGAAAATATACAAATTTCATTGAGATAATATTAATATGGAGACGATACCGCCTACATCACATATGTTCCGCTCAACATACGCCATCTGGCGTAACTGCACTCAGTCGCTTGCTCGCTCATTGGCGCGAACGTCACGCTCATTTTTTATTTGTTTTAAAGTGAAACGCATCAAATATGCCTACGTGTGTGTTACGATATTGCACAAATAATACGGAAAAGTGCAAAGGAATAACTTTTCATCAGTAAGTAACTAGATAATAATTTTTAAAACTTAGTTAGAGCAAAATTTTTGGCGGGCGACATTTTGCGTCATTTGTCATAGATTAAAAATTTAAGATATGACATTGGGCATGAAATACCTAAGTGTTGTTAGTAATATTTGCTGGCGTATATTTTTATAGTATAAAATAATAATTTTACATATTTAGAAAAGCATAGACTGGTTGTTAATTGAAAAAAGGTGAAATCATGAAATATGAAAATCAATTACTTAATCACCAATTTTTTTTTGTTAATTGATTTTAATCAAGTTTTTAATTGATATTGTATAAGCTACTGACTTGAACGTATAATTGAATTATTATTTATTTATCTGCACTAATATTATAAAGAGGAAAACTTTGTTTGTTTGTTTGATTGTAATGAATAGGCTCATAAACTACTGGACCGATTTTGATGAAATTTGGCACAGACAATCTTTAGACCCTGAGAAAGAACATAGGCTACTTTTTATTGCGAAATATGTACCACGGGCGAAGCCGGGGCGGACCGCTAGTTCAGAGATAAGTAATTAATATTTTTTCTATTCAAGGTTTCCATGTCTGGGCCGTGAAGAAAGGGAAAAATGGGTAAAATTTGTCCAAAACAACCGCAGTGAAGAAACCTGGTTACCATCCGATAGAACTTGCGTCTGTTCATTGCATTTTCGCGATGAGGATAAATATACCACAAAAGCGGGAAGGCGTTTTCTAAAGAAGTCTGCTGTTCCTTGTATTGATGTTAGTAATAATAATAAAATTTTACGGACTTGTATAACAAATAAAATATTATTTTAGCCATCACTAACATTATTATTATTATATTTATTTTAGCCGAAGGTGTGCTACAATAGTACTGGAACAATACAAGCAATTTCTGAGCCGGGAACATGTTCTGAGGATGATGAACTAAATAAACATTTTGTACAAAATTACACGGCTTTTATTTTTTTTCTAAAAAAGGCTCAATTTGTAAGGAATGAAACTTCCCATAGCCCTGACTGAACCTAAAACCCGAAAAAAATTAAATTATTCCATATGACGTCAAACACATAAGAAAAGATATACGTACATATAACACAAATTTTATCCAAAAGGCACTCGTAAAAAACACATCTCTTAAACAGGCTATACGTAATACACAACCAAGCAAACCATTAATTTTATCATTAAAAGACTCAAATGGAACCAAACAAAGCGCGCGGGATAAAATTATACAAATTAGTACTGAATTTTGTAAGAAATTGTATTCTGATGACTCATGTTATTGTATAACCGATAAAAACTATGTACGTTCGGAAGTAGTAAATCCAATCACAATTGAAGAAGTCCATTTAGCCATAAAGAGTATGAAATACAACAAAAGTCCAGGTGAAGATGGGATCACAACCGAATTCCTTAAAATTGGCGAACCAGCTCTTATTCCCTATATAACTCAACTATTCAATAACATATTACGAACGGGTATATTTCCCAAAAGTTTCTGCCATTCTAATATAATCCTCCTCCACAAAAAGGGAAATAGATCAGACATAGAAAATTATCGTCCTATCAGCCTCATATCGCACCTATACAAAGCCTTTATAAAAATCATTGGAAATCGCATCACAAAGGATCTGGATAAACAACAGCCCCCAGAACAAGCAGGATTTCGCGGTGGACTCTCCACTACAGACCATCTTCATTCGATTAACCAAATTTTAGAAAAAAGCCATGAATTCAACCTCCCCCTTTACCTGGCCTTCGTTGATTATTCAAAAGCATTCGATAGCCTGAAACACAATGCCATATTCACAGCCCTCAAACAACAAAATATAGAACCGACGTACATCCACCTTATACAAAATATCTATAGTACCAGTACAGCTTCTGTAAAAATTAATAGCAATGGCCCATCCTTCCGAATAACAAAAGGAGTCAAACAAGGTGACCCATTGTCTCCAAAACTCTTCAATGCTACCTTGGAAGAAGTATTTAGAAGCTTGGCAGCTCGATGGCAGAACAAAGGTTTTAAAATCGGTGAGCATCGATTAACAAATCTTCGCTTTGCTGATGATATTGTTCTCTTTTCCTCCACAGCCTCTGAGCTACAAACGATGCTCGAAGACCTGAGCGATGCAAGCCTCAGGGTCGGACTTCAGATGAACATGACCAAAACAAAGCTTATGACTAACAGCACCAAAACCACCATCGTTGTCGAGGGTGGGTCGGTTGCATATGTCGATGAGTATACTTACCTCGGCCAAATAGTTTCTTTTCAAGCCAGGCAGGATCAAGAAGTTGCCAAACGCATTGAAAACGCTTGGAGAAGCTTTTGGTCGATGAAAGAGCTGATGAAAGGAGACTTGCCTCTTTCACTAAAACGAAGGCTCATGGACATGTGCATCTTGCCCATCCTCACCTACGGTGCACAGACTTGGTCATTGACTGATCGCCAAAAGTCCGCACTTGGGGTCAATGGAGCGCAGCATTTTGGGCGTAAAGCTTTCTGATCGTATTCAAAATAGAACGCTGCGCTCAAAAACACAGATTGTCGACGTAGCCCATAAAGCTGCCGAGCTCAAATGGAACTGGGCTGGACATGTTTGCCGGATGTCCGAAGAGTTGTGGGCAAAAATCACCACTATGTGGATCCCCGACAATGGAAAAAGGCTGCGTGGAAGGCCCAAAATCAGATGGCGCGACGAACTGGACTCTCATTGCAAGGAATGGGCTAAAATTGCTCACAATAGGAAGACATGGACGAAGGGAAGAGAGGCCTTTGCCCAGCAGTGGGACAGCCATGGCTGAATAATAATAATAATAATAAGGGCGTAGGGATGTGACGACCCCATCGCCCACGGTTGGGATATCTATTGTCTACGTGATAATAGATATTCCACCCGTGCAATCAGTCAACCCGCAGGACACCTTGTGGCGGGGTGTCGGGGAGTAGCGACCCCGCGGGAACCGAGTGCTCCCGGGGGAGGCCCCTGTCTTCATCTCCGGCTTGCCTTCACCGGCCGGTCGGAGTGAAGCCTGACGAGGACAGGACCCCCACCTCTGGCTTGCCTTAACCGGCCGGCCAGAGTGGAGTCGCGAGAGCTTTTAGCTCGAAGGGTGGATGCGAATCGTAAGTGGCGAGTGGGCACGTGATGCTGGACCCTCAGGGAGCGCGTGATCGTCGTTTAAAGTCCAGGGACGCCTCTCCACCCTTAGCTGCTCACAATATGTTGCCCCCTTGTCGCACTATTGCAGCGACTTATTTCGGGGGCCCATACAGTGAGAGGGCGAGTCACCACCTGCCAACATATTTTTACTTTCTTTTAGTAGAAAGGCAGGTGCCATAGTTTCCAATAGTCCCCAAATACCGGCCCATTTAACATCCCACTCCATAGCCCAGTTTATTTTGTTTTTCCATATCTCGAAATAGTCCTACATCGGCCGCGGACTGCCTAGGACTGTATCTCTATAGTGCAGTCATGGGCAGGCTGCGGCTGGTGTCCCACAACACAGTAAAGTTCTCTAAAGGGCCTCTGCGTGTTGGATCCGTGTCCCCACGTAAGCCTTCCAAAGGACCGGGTACCTTCCTTATGATGGTACCCGAGTATTATGGAATGAGATACACATAATAATAATATGACGTCACTATTTACATCATCCTATATTATATGCCAGATATTGTTAGCCCCGCGTAGTAAAGTCAGTTTATACCTAAAATAAATATTAAGTAAGTACAAAGAAAATTTCAAGTCAACGTGCATGTAAGGAGTGGCACCCAATAGAATAGACAGAATGAAACAAAGTGTCGCCTCTATAGCGGTGAGTCAGTGACATCGCATAATCTATGACTGTCTAGCCGTCATTCGCGCGCCCCGCGCCGCCGCGCTTGGCGCACAGATTTTGTTCGTGGTGGGTGCCTGCTCCATATATGTATCTCAATGACAAATTTAATCTTTATGAACTAAGAGATAAAGTTGAATTTAAAACGCGATAATGAACCGCATTCCTTACGAGACTATCTTGTAAAGAAATACAAATTTAATCTTTATGACCTTAAGCAGTTTCAAAAACCTCCTCAAGGCACACTATCTATCACTTTCTTAATCCTCACTCCATTTCATTGCTGTCGTCCTTTTCTTTTCTCCTCTACGCTATATCAGGTTATTCGTATAATTATTTATTTTTGGTATATAATATGTATTATCTGATTTATTATATTGTTACTTTATATAATTTATGCTATAAATATATGTAATAATGTTTTTTTTTCCAACGCAATAATTTTTGCTCACCCACCTCCTTTAAATGTGTTTTCCTTGTTCAAATTAATGGTAGCCTGGAAGAGATCGCTGCCTAGCGATAAGGCCGCCATTTGTACATACTTGCATCTGTTTGTTATTTTTCTGTGTTTTATGTAAATCTTGTGTGTGTGCAATAAAGTATTATCTATCTATCTATCTACCTAAGTGATAAAGTTATTAACTAATATATATTGAACCGCACTCCCCGCGAGACTATCTTGGAATGAAATACAAATTTAATCTTTATTAACTTAGAGATAGAGTTGAATTTAAAAACTCGCCGCTTAAAAAGTCGTAAATTTTTACGACTTTCGTGACACAAATTATTTTTGTGAATGTGTGATTGTTTTTCATAGTGTGAGTTACCCTCCCCGCACCAAAATCAGCAGAAAGTTTAGTTAGAACATTTGCCAGCGTACTCCATCCATTACTTAATGATCTAAGTATTTTGTACATGCTGTTCACTGTTCAATCATTGTTTTACTTGGCATGGTAATTTGGCATATTATAGTATTACTAGCGGTCCGCCCCGGCTTCGCCCGTGGTACATATGAAAAATAGATGTTGGCCGATTCTCAGACTTACCCGATATGCACAGAAAATTTCATGAGAATCGGTCCACCCGTTTCGGAGGAGTATGCAGACTAACATTGTGACACGAGAATTTTATATATAAGAAGATATTCTGTGACTTGTTTGACCTTTGTTTGAATCTATATTATATATGTCGCAGGCAAATTGTATAATCTCGCCGTTTACAAATGCTCGGCATTTTGTAAAATGCTGAGGATTTACTTTTTCCAAAATTCTACAAAAAGACGGTCGCGAGCCGACGGAGGCCCACTTCGTGGGGCTCCTATTTCTGTGTAGTTTTAAAAACACGAACCTAACCTAACCCACCCCCTTATCCAAACGAAAAATTTCTGATTACTTACGAATTCTCGACATATTACAAAATGCCGAGCTTTTGTAAACGGCGAAATAATACAATTTGCCTGCGACATATATGGTATATATATGCATTTTAATTTTGTACACTATTAGTTACATAAAAAATATCCAATGTAAGTACAATGATTTTATCATATGTATATTTTATTAAAGAAGATTTTTGAGTAATTCTGTCTGTATGACTGTCTCTGCTTCACGCCGAAACCACTGAACCGATTTGATTGAAATTTGCTGAAATTTGGTACAAAGATAATTTGAGAAAGATTTGAGATATGAGAAAGTAAGTGAGAAAGGACATAAGATTTTATACCGTAAATCCCACGGGAATGATGTTGGTTTTTCTGTTTAAGCTAGAATGTTAGTAACAATTTATGAACGTATGTTCGTTACTGTTTCATGCCAAAACTACTCAACTGTTTTTGATGATGCTTATTGCTTGGCAGTGATGTAGCTTATGTACCAGACTAACACATAATGTAGATATATATAAACAGTTTCGTCCACGGATGAAGAAGCGCGGCACAGTTAGCCTTATAAAGTTAAAGTTCCTATTTCTTAAAATTTCACATATTTGATATACAGGTAAAACGAATATTTCACTTCACACGTAAGTTCCGCCAAGCGAAGGTCGCGGGTTCGCCTCGTAATTGATTTTTTTCTATTCTTTAAAAAACAGCAGCATATAGCTTTCATACTATAATTAAATAATATGTTATTCTAAATATCAAAGAGTTTGATAAAAAATAAATAATAGTAATAAAATACATATTATCGTACTTACATATTTAAGAACAAAACGAGACACATGAAAATATGCCTAACTACCTCGTTTATAAGTAACCAAATCGACTGCACCGTCCATAGAACTACACTACTTGCCCAAAATGCCGCTTGACCGGTTTCCGTACATAATATTATACTCACACTTGAACGGCGATCTTGTTTAGTCTGCAAAATCACTCCCACAATCCGGTGCGTGTTCAAAACATTTATTTAAAAGTTATATTTCTAAGATTTATAAAACCTTTAATTTTAAAGTTGTGCAAGAAAATCTCGATATTAATAGTAGTATACAATTGGATACATAATATTATATTATTGTTATTGATTAATGTAGCCACAATCAGTACGAATAAGTATCGAAGTGAGAATAAGGAGGTGAATTCATAACTTGAACTGGAATACAAACATGGAATCATTACCAAAACAATTCGTTTCAGCAATGAGGACCTTATTCGATATTATGGATGATAAACGGACTGGGTACGTTAAATTAACAGACATTGAAAACCGCTGGCGTGATGATCGTACCAAAGGTTTACCTCACGGGGTTATTGAAAGCCTCCAAAAAGTTGCTTCACATGACGGCTTCTTAACATTTGATAGTTTTTGTACTGGCCTCAAAATATGTCTCCTGCGTAATCAAGTTCAGAGCACTTCAAAACAAATAGATATTGTAAGTGAAGAGGTCGAGGATGTTAATTATCACTCACAGGCGAGTTCACAAGATCATCGACCTCCTTCAGCTCCAATAATAATTGACTTAAATAGTGCACAGAATCGAGAAAGAAATTGGAATGCAATGAAAAAACCTGGTTCTGAACACCGCACACATAGTATGCCACATTTGGCTGAAGATAAAAGTTCGCGTGAGAAATCACACATAGGAACATCCATTTTATCTAGTCACGAAATAATTCATAGAGGATATGGGCCACCAAAACCACCGCGACTTGAGAAAGTCATAGACAGCAAAGAAACTATTAGAATTTTATCTGACTCAGAAAAAATTAATAATAATAGTAAATTGGAAATTGAAGAGATAACTGAATCAATAGAAGGACAAGGTCGGGGGTTAGGAGACGGGCGTTCTGCAACCGGATCACAATCGTACATAAGCCGTACATCAAGGCGCAGGGAACCCCGTCGACACACATTGCATAACGGTGTCGACTATAATTTGTTAAAGAAGATGAAACAAATTGAACAAGAGAAGGATATTTTGCTACAAGGTTTAACTGCAGTAGAAGAAGCTCGCGAGTGGTACCTCAAACAACTAACGGAAGTGCAAGATAAAATGCGATACGCTGGGAGGATGGGTGCTTATGTGGTAAACTTTTATGCATTCGATTTCACGAATTAATTTAATAGAAGCACCAATTTAGTTGAATCCCATAGATACCACAATAGATACCTCCCAAAATACGATCAACGTAATGTGTTTATCAATCCTATGCTTTTTTCAGCAGATTTAGTCAAACTTAGAGACCAATGAATATCTTAGTTTACCGTTATAGTTTCATATACTAAAATAGTATTTTTTACAATTTATGTCTGTCTGTATGTTCCGGCTATTATCTCAGGAACGGCTGGACTGATTTTGAAGGGACTTTCACTATCAGATAGTGGTTAAGGAGTAACTTACATTAGGATTAAAAGGAAAAACTCATTCACGCGCGGATGAAACCGCGGGGCGTAGCTATTATAAAATAATTATATTTAAGTATGCATAATCTTTATATTACGCAATAACGCAACCTTGCTTTTAAACAAAAACGTATACCACGTTAATGTTAATAACCTACATAGTTTTGTTTATGTTAATGCTAATTAGGGGAGCCTACGATGCTAAATGTGTATTTACTCGAGCGACACGGCCGCGGCGAACCTATCAGAGTTGGTAGATTTAAGGCGATAGCGAGAAAAAAAGGTCCCATAATGATTTCACTATTAGCGGGGAGAAAATGTTTTTTTATTTTTTAAATAAAAAAAAATCTGTTTTGATACTCCGTTGCGCGTGAGATATTGATATTTCGCATACTCCAGAATGTCACTGAAATAAATTAATAAAGATTACTTAGACGATTGGGGGGTTACTTAAAATATGAGGTCCCAATTACGCTTATCTGACGATTTGAGCGCAACCTTAGAGAATGGTGGATTTTTTTTAATTGTTCTTTGAGCGCACTCCACAATACTAACTGCTCAATGCTCATACTGGCTAGGAGTAATCAACTATAGGCAAGGTATCGTAACTTATATTAATCTGACGCGCACGTGTTAATCCCAAAATCCCCTCTTGGGCTACTATACTATAATTTGTAAATATATATTATGCCCTATGAACAATAAAATATAATTTCAGGAACCCTATAATGAAGCACACCAGGAGCGTTTGGAATTGCTACGCGCTCGAATTTTAGAACTCAACCGACAATTAGGGGCACTAGCAACGGCGACTGGTTGGCGTCATTGGCCCCTGTCTTTGCATATGAACTTGGCTTTACCTGCAACAATATTCAATGCTTCATCTAACACTAGCAGCAATGCTTCAGTGTTGAGATCGCAGAATAGAATGCTCGCTGAGGTATATATTGTTTATTCATAACTTTAATAAATAAACACACAAAATAATTTTCTTTTTCTTATGGACA
>CAJQZM010039354.1:0-22351 GCA_907164665.1 Colias nastes | reverse complement strand
ATACATTCGAAGTTGGATTTATGAGCACAACTCCCCCTGGGGCAGTCCTGATCGAACTTTACGAACGGCTTTTTCGCACAATTATTTATGAGTGTATTACATCTGGGATGCAGAGAAAGGTTAAGGGAAGGATCGTTTTTCTATCTTCACTGTCTTGAGGATACGATATAAATTTTAAGGCAAACATTTGCTGTGATATCTGAGCAACTATAGGTAGGTACGTGTGGTGAGAACAGAATACTTATTTTTGTAAATTGTCTCTAGTAAGCTCAAAACAATTAACATTTATCCAAATGTAGAGTCGCTAACAAAGTCGGCGTTTACAATTATAATAAAATGTGAAATATTATCGATTAAACCTTGAGATGATAGGTTAGTTTAATATAAATTGGCAAACTATTTCATTTAAATTGTTCTGATAATAACGTTTTGCAAATATGTATTTTCCGTTTAATATAAATCCCAACTCATATTGAGAATTTTCCGAGATTCTTATTTGAAGTGTTAATGTGTTACTTTGACCAATATATGAGCAATGTTGAATCTTTTGTGAGCGATGATTTGTGAAAACGGAACACAAAACAAACCAATTTACACTATTTTCCTTTTATCACGGTTGTAGGTGGTACCCAAACAATTTATTTATTATTGTAGAAGGTTGTTTTAGATCATTTAGTAATATTTATGTTCGGTGTTGGACATTTTTGATAGAAATAAAAGCACGCTTTATAGAGGATGAGAGGGTTTTTTGTATGTTTGCAGTGGATGATGATGGACAGACTATGTATAATTCTAAATAATACTTATCTATACCTCAATTATCTATATTAATCAATAATGTATGGGAAAATTAAAACTCTTTATTACTCCTACATAGTGAATTTTATTATTTAAAGAAAATTCAAATCATAGCTATTACAAGAGATAAGCTATAAAAGCCTTTTGGCAACTACTCAAGAGAACTTGAGCGGGCGTCCGCAAGACGTTGCGGTTGGGTTATTCGTACTATTCGTATTATTCGTACCTATGTAAGTTCTTCGGGGTTTTGTGGGTACGAACCAATGATGCTTTTGATAAATGTTAACTGTATGTTGGAAGTATTCACGCTATGTAAGTGCTTTGATAATGTAGATTCACGACTTTTCCTTAAAATCTTGATCAATAAATCTTGTTTATATTTATTTCAGTTTCTTAAATCAATTTATGTTTGATTTTATATTTATTTAGGTTAAAATAGCAATAAAAAATCATAATATACACTCCAGTAATACCATTATAGAACATCAAGACCGAGGTTGACTTAGATAAATAATTGGAAGCACATAGTATAAAAATATGTGTAAATATGCGAACATGCTTTTCCTTTTCATATTTGAGTCATATGAACGTACCCGTGTCTCTTTATTAACTGTCAACTAGAAATACTTTCGTACTCATGAAATTTGTACGTTTCATTAGAGAATAACACTTGAGCTGGAAAAGTCACGTTGGTATCAATTTAGCGGAATTTTCCTGCTTCTCTGCAAACTTTTTATTAACATCATAAACAATTTTTTGAATCCAAAATAACTTAATAACACTGGAAACCTTTCAGCCGTATATTTTTGTATAAAAATTTCGTTTTCTACTATCTATCGAAGTAGTCTAAGGTTTGCTATTTAAGGACACTCTCATTTCCGAGCTATCACGGAACAACTTCTCTTTCTACACAGCTGGGAAATACAGTTTCTGCTACATTTTGAACTGTTACAACTTTCTTACTTAGTGTGTAATGGATGTAACTCGTGTAAAGTTTTTCTAAGTCATTCTGCCCCTCTTTGGATTATTATGTAGCTCGCTGAAGCGCATAATGGACTTAGGCGCACGTTCGCGCAAAGAATATGAAATTATTTCTGACGTTTTTGCAGCATAATACCGTGATTATACTCATCTCTTTGCTAAAGATATTACCATTACAATTTTCAATCAATATTTTAAAGTGAGTAACACAGTGTTATAACATTTAGGAAATTTTTCCTCAATAGATATTTTTGGTCTGTTTTATTTTCAAACACAATACAATTTTAGCCCTACACTCGGATTCAAGTCAAAACAGATGGATAATATGATTTCTTCTTTGGCTTAAGGCCTTAATAGGGGCTAGCGACCTTGCTAGGTGATTTACAAGGCGGGATCGGGGGACCGGCGCGAATCTACCGTAGTAAAAGTACGTATAAAAATTATTATTAAAAAGATATTTGGATATGGAATCAAAATTTAAAACAACCATGCCCTGTGTTTCAATTTCATAAACACACTGTAAAAACACTACAATAATTGACGTTAGGTATATTGACTTAGCGTTTTGGTTTAAAGTCCAAAAATCGACCTCAGTTCATGATTTTTTTCCAAAAAACCTGATTGTAAAATGAACAAATTAAAACAACCATGCCCTTTATCATATTCGAAACTTTAATATACATTTTTTTTAGATAATATGTACCTTAAGAATCTAAGAATAAAAACGGTTATAACTAGAGTTAATTTTCGGTATTAAAAGGGAATTCTACCCGATTCAGGCCTTAAATCCTTTCTACAAATTTACGGAACTTCAATATTATACAAAAAACATTCTTAGATTCAAGTGTTATTATTTACATAAAGTTTTGAGGGCCGGTACGTGCCAACAACGTAATGAATATTGATCTCGCCATGGTATGATAAAACATTGCAGGGGAAACTGAATATTACAACATCCCTGTGACCTGCGGGCTTCGGCAACCCTTCACAACAACAATGCGTAATATATTGTACTTGAAATTAAAAACGGTATAGAGTGCCTGCCTAATTTCCTAAAAGGAAATCCGTGTCGAAATCCCTTTGAGACAATTTACAAACGGAGAATATTATAGCGAGTTAGGTAATCTTCATTATTGCGGCATTAGCTGTTAACATACTATAGATCATTATTAATATTGTTTCGCGTTATGGTTTAGCTATTCATATTATTTAGTTTGCTTAGCAAATACCATTATATAAGAATATTATATAAGTAGATAATAATCACTGTTTGCTATCATATCCTAAAACCTGCAAAAATTATTGTGACATTATTTCCTTCAATGAAAAAAAGTCTTATAAATCAATTGCTGTGCATCAGATATGAAACGCTACACGAGACAGGTCACATTGGGCGGAGATGGATGGAAATTGCAATATTCCAGTGAGCAGAATTAGTCTCGCTGCCGCGCCAACTCACGGGACACACCGATGTATAATAACTGATGCGACAACAAATAGACGAGCGACCTACTTCTGCGATGTGAATAGTAAATACCCAAGTGTATTGGTGTATCGATATCCAGGTACAATTGTATCGAACACTTTTTCCCTTCTGTCAGTATCATATAAATGTATCAGGAAGTATCTAAACATATACCTACACTAGACATATTTATTTTGGACATCAAAACTACAGGCATATAATATTAAGTAGCATATCGTGTTGTGTTCAATTAGGTTATGAAAATCGATCATCAATTTTTTCAAAGTTTTGTTTTCAGTTAATTAATTATACTATTACGAGAGAAGATTATTAACAAGACTTTAATGCCTATTAAAACTACGTATTTTATAGTGGTATAATTTTAGGTCCAGTTAATTGAACTACATATAATATGCAACATAACGAAGTTAAGTTAGAGCTAGCTTGTGCAACTAAACCTAAATCCAATAAGTCGAGTAGGACCAGCTACATACTGAGGGAATCTGACATGATAACAATAGTTAAGCTTCGTCTTTACCGACTTTAGATATCGCTTTACATTTAAATCAATAAAGAATGCAAATAATATGAAAACATTTACATATAATGTGTATTTGATGCCAAACATCATCAAATTTCAATTTTCCAAATACCTTATTTTTTTCTTACTGCTGCATTGCTATCTTTCTATAAACATCTGTTTTTTATCGTTGAATTTAAAGCTTTGGTGGAGTGTAAATTGTTTACCGGGAATAATAATGGTTTACCGTTAAAAGGTCAAAAAAATCAATAGGTAGAGACCATTAAACCTGAATTTTCAGTTCTCTTAGCTTAAACAATGTGATGAATAGTAATTCCAAAAAAATATGTTTGTAGACAAGGAAATAATAAAAAAAATACAGTTATAACTTATAATAATGAATTAAGTACGCTAATAAATGTTTTAGTAATATATAATACCTCACTTACCATGCGTGTATAGTTGTTTGAAATATAATTTTAACAAAGAAAGAACAAAACATTTAAACAATATACAATATAATATTATGCATATTTATCATCCATACTGTCGAAACATATCATAGGGCATCCGCACATGTGATACTTCACAGCACACGCGGTTCTTATTTGTCTTCCAGCAGTCATCATGTTTGTCAATCAATCGATTCCAAGGGCATGACCCGCTTTTAATACATATTCCACGATCGTTTTCACATTTAATGAGAAAATTTTCTAAAATAATTCAAACGATATCAAAACAAACGTACAAAACAAACCACTTTATACAAAAAATAATTTACCATTTGTATTTGCGTGTTTGCTTTTGAAGTCTTTTTTATTAAATTCATTTATTGTTCTACCACCAACCGATGTAAACTTTATACAGCCGATTAAAACGTGAATAGCAATGAAATTAAAAATAAATTGCTTAACCATAGTAGCAGTAACCTGTAAAAGGCGCGAAAAGAAAATAGAATCGTTAATTGAAAACAAAACTCCTAATTCTGCTGATAAATTTCAAAAACGACCTTTTGATAATTGCATTGCTATTATAAGAATTGCCAGCGGTTACAGTCTTTCTGGACAATATAGCTTAGATATAATAAAAGGACAGCAATTACAAGCATTGTATTACAAGTAGGTGTAGGGACCTTAGGTAGGAACCTAATAGAAACCTGAAAATTGAAAATGACGTTATTGATCTTTTTAAAGGTCAACTTACACCGAGAACCTTGAATACCTTATCAAATGAATGCACTATGGATAGTATTCATCTGTACTTAATATTATAAAGCTGAAGAGTTTGTTTATTTGTTTGTTTGTTTGAACGCGCTAATCTCAGGAACTACTGGTCCGATTTGAAAAATTCTTTCGGTGTAAGATAGCCCATTTATCGAGGAAGGCAGGCTATATATCATCACGCTAAGACCAACAGGGGTGGAGCACTGTGGGTAAAACCGCAGGGCACAGCTAGTTGTAATACATATATACCTAGATAGTTTGACGTGCACATCGTCTAATTGAGCTGTTTTAAAAATGATAACAAAAAATACATTTTATTGCTATACTATAATTTCAGATAATGGAGTAATACAATTCAATCCTTTTAAAGCACTAATGTAATGCAAATTCAAGATTTGTTAGAGCTATCTTTGGACAGGCGGGCTTTAATTGTCGCTTTCCGTGATTTATTCGTTTATCGTCCGTGGTACAATTGCTCATTGTATTACTACGAATATTTAGTTAATTGTGATAGCACAAGCTCTTAATTACAATATTATGCTATGCCGTTTATTTTTGAGTGTAGAATTTTATAATAGCACAAGGGCTTACCGAGGAATACTTACACTATACCACCACTATACTAGTCCTTCAGCCTTTGGCCACAACAGCTATAGACCGGGAGATATTGACACAAAATTTCGAGTCATTTGTAACAGGATGGCGGTTCTACAGGGGTCTTAGTACGCAATGACAAAAAGAAAAATGATGGTGTGAACGCTGGTACCGGGGGCTTAGTCGCGTGGGCGTTAGTCGAACTCGTCGGAAAAATAGCGAAAGTCAAACGATTTGTAACACAAAAATTTTAGAATTTATCGATAGCCCATAAAAAAGAAGTAGGTGGTAGTGTCATGCCATACTTTTCCGGTGTGACTTACAGCCCGCCATACCGACGCGAATGTGTTGATTTAAAAAAAAACAATTCAACCATTTGTACCAGGCTAACTTTTGCACAGGTAACCATCGTCGTGCAGCCATTTACGAAAATCGCCATGCCATACTTTTCGGACGATTCCAAATGGTCGCCATACCGCCGAAAATCTGCATATTTTTTTTTCTCGCCGAACGATTTGTACCACCTTAATTTTTTTTTTTCAACAACTCCTGAATGATTATAAATAGAAGTGTGATAATGCCATACCTGTGGAAGGTGGCGAATGTGTATAAGATTTCTTTTATTGTAAGATGTTATTCGTATTTTGAACGATTTGTAACAGTATGGCACTAATTTTTCCTGTAAGTTTGAGGATCAACGAATATAAATACAAAATTTCAAAGATCTAGGTGTTGGAAATCTTCACTTATATAAATTAATAATAAATTAATTTTTCAAGTATGGCAGCACTTTTTCCCCCTACTAGAAGTATGGCAAATATAATAATGGTCACATTTTATCAAATACTCTCCAAAAATCCAAATGTAATACTGGTACAAAAAGTTTGGCGAAAAAAAAAATTTTTGCAGATTTTCGGCGGTATGGCGACCATTTGGAATCGTCCGAAAAGTATGGCATGGCGATTTTCGTAAATGGCTGCACGACGATGGTTACCTGTGCAAAAGTTAGCCTGGTACAAATGGTTGAATTGTTTTTTTTAAATCAACACATTCGCGTCGGTATGGCGGGCTGTAAGTCACACCGGAAAAGTATGGCATGACACTACCGCCTACTTCTTTTTTATGGGCTATCGGTAAATTCTAAAATTTTTGTGTTACAAATCGTTTGACTTTCGCTATTTTTCCGACGAGTTCGACTAACGCCCACGCGACTAAGCCGCCGGTACCAGCGTTCACACCATCATTTTTCTTTTTGTCATTGCGTACTAAGACCCCTGTAGAACCGCCATCCTGTTACAAATGACTCGAAATTTTGTGTCAATATCTCCCGGTCTACTAATATTGACAGACACTACAAAGTCAACATTTCAGGAGACAAGTTCTTTCCCTAATCCATAATTCTAACAATCCGATTAGATCTAGCATGGTGGGGGCGATTAGGTACCTAAATAACAAATAAATCTCCGGATATATTTTTTATTTATTTTAATAAATTAGATTGTATTTATTCCAACCTGGGACCTCTTGATGTGGAGTCGAAATGTAAAGCAAAAATAATGTGTTACTATTAAAACATTAAAGAGAGTAAACGTACACGATATATTATTTACAAAAGCGGGTTGTTGCTAAAGAAGGCTAAAAGCACTTCGCCTTATAGTTAGGGGCTAGGGCTGACACCATTTTGAAATTGTAAAAAATGTACCGTAATGTTTTAATCATAAATTAATGAGAATCCTGTTTGAGTCGGATTTTGAGGTATTTTGTGGTATTGTGGTATTTTGAAGAATTATATGAAAAAAAAATATAAAAGAACTTTTTCTTATTAACTACAAATTTTTACTTTATTTATTTTAAAGTAATTACCCTTTTTTATACATATTATAATATATCCCAGATGATAAATGTATGAAAACAAATTAATAAATGGAAATAGCGAGATTGACCGATTGAAGCCCTGCTCCTAGTAGTTGCAGCACACATGTACATGTTGCACATACAACGTCGGAGCACACATGCACACGTGGTAAGTAGAATGCAGCGGAGCGTTCCGGGTGTGTACAAGTAAGCGGCGAACGTAACACTTACGCGAAATGCATCACTTTGAATATTTAGATTGTATTTAGGTTGGAACTCTAGAGAAAAATTCAGTAATTGCTGTTGCCCCGCGTAATTGCGGCTCGTTTAGGATACCACTTTAACTAATTGAAGTAGCGGTGCCATTTATTTATATGGGGCAGTGATATTTTCTGTGATGTTTTTATAATTATTTTAATATTCTCATAATTATTATAATTATATGTAGTTTTCTTTATTGCGAAATATCCAAACCCACGTTAAACACAGAATGAACCCCGCTTAAATCAAAATAAACTAGCCTACAATTTTGATAGTACACGAAAACACCTTTCCATTTAAAACATTTTTAAGCTGATTACACAAACTGAATCTTCATGATAAAACATTTTATGGCGCGTAAAATAAAATTACATTAAGCCTCATTCGGAGATTTTAAATTCGTCTCGCGTTTTTACCGTGGTAATACAATCAAGCGTGAACTTTGCATTCCAGAGAGTTTGATATTTACTTATTATGGAATACGTATATAGGTACGGTCTACGTTTTCACTATGATTAGACGCTTCAGCGAGTCTCAAGATGATGTAGATATAAATCAACAAATAATAAAACATACACAAAATTTTAAATTATACCTATAAAGGTACCAAGCGCGGATCCAGGGGGGGGTCACGGGGTCATGACCCCCCCCTGGGCTAGGTGATAGGTCCACGACCTAAGTGGACAACTAATTTAATAATAACTTTTTTAAATTAACAAATTAATACTGTTCAATATGATGTTTTTATTGAATTTTGAGACATAAAAGTAATATAGAACAATGAAATCAATTACAAACGGTAACGGAAGAGAATATAACAAAAATTATAGAAAAAGTTTATTAGGGTCGACCTGTGGTCGTAATTTAAGGACAAATAACAGGTTTTTCGATTTAAAAAAAAAACTATAACTGCGTAACTAAAGTGTAATGGTAAAGTTGTATGTAATTAATTTTTTTTCTACAACTTTTGCTGTTACACTTTTCACACAAAACCTCAAATATCGAAATATCCCAGTTCGTGGATAAGACATAAAATAGCAATTTTTTTTTAAATGAACAATAGAAAATACAGTCAAATTACAACAAAAAATCGGCCAAGTGCGCGTCGGACTCGCGCACCGAGGACTCCGAGCAAACATATTTTTTCATTATGTTGTATCTTACAATTTTGTTTAAAGGATTTTTTTCTTTATCTGTGCTTGTAAGTGCTTAAGTCGTTGCTTTTAACCAAATTTCAAGACTGTGTTCACGGGAAGTACCTTGTAGGTTTTGATTGATGATTCCCTTGCAAGTAGTTGCGAATTACAGAATATGCGGCTCTAATTGCTTTTTCTTCAGATTGCGTTGACATAGAATTTGAATTAAATAACAGATTTAAGTTATTATAGACCTGAGTTCTGATGTGAATATCAATTAAATACATGTAGACGTTCATGAGTAAAGGGATTGTAAGTTTAAAATTATTAAAAAAATATATTTTTATTTAATTTAATTAAATAATTAGGGTTTTCGCAGTTATTACTACACCTGTGCTATAACACGATACTTTTTACTCAATTTCAAGACTGTGTTTACGGGACAGGGTGCTCCCTGCAGGTATTGATTCCCTTGCTAATGTCGAAATCCTACGGTCTACGGTCCCTTGATGCTGTGAAAAATTCAAACGTTTTAGCCAACGTAATCAAAAGATGCAGCTGTAATTGCTGAAATTTTTCGACACTCCCTAAGAAATCAAAACCTACAGGGTAGTTCCCGAGTACACAGAGTCATGAAATTTAGTACAATCAAACGTCTTATAACGCAGACTAGCTTACCGCCCGCGGCTTCGCCCGCTTTCTCTAAAACCTTATAAATTATATACTATTCCTCTTGAATCACTCTATCTTTAAAAAAACTGCATCGAAATTCGTTGCGTAATTTTAAAGATTTAATCATACATAGGGACATAGGCACAGAGACAACGACTTTGTTTACTAATTGCGAAAAACATGAATTTTTCCTTAGATTATAATATAAAAAAATATTTAAAAAAAAATTAGTGTCCGACCGAAACTGGTTTCCAGGCCGAAACCGAAACCGAAACCGAATGTTCGGCCGTGGCTTCAGTTTCGGCCGAAACCGAAACCGAAACCGAAACTCACGTGGTCAAGTATGAAATTTCTAAAAATACTGAACTTTGGTGCATTTTACCTATTATTTTGCCTTAATTAGGGCATGAAATGAAAACACAGTATATTAAATTTGTTGTAATCATTTAAGTATTTAATATAAAATAAAAAAATAATATTTTTAAAATATTAATAACTAGCGGTCCGCCCCGGCTTCGCCCGTGGTACATATAATAAAAGGTAGCCTATGTTCTTTCTCAGGGTCTAAAGATTATCTGTGCCAAATTTCATCAAAATCGGTCCAGTAGTTTATGAGCCTATTCATTACAATCAAACAAACAAACAAAGTTTTCCTCTTTATAATATTAGTGTAGATAACAATTTTAATTTTTATTATTTTTTCAAATTAAGTTCTCAGTAAAATCAGTCATCTAAATCAAATCAGTAATTGTTACTGTTAAATTAAATAATAAGTATTGGGTAGTATATTATTATTAGTCTGTGGTATTGGTATTTTGAGATCTTTCTCTTTATTAAAGAGTCTTTAATACTTTGGATTGGTATTTGTACTTAGAAGAATAATCAGTCTCTTTTAGGTACCTCTTATATAAAAATAATAATTACTAGATAATCAAAAATTGATTCCACCAGCCAGCGTGGGTCAACCAACGCTTTGACAGCGTCCGTCAAAGCGTTGCCGAGGAAAACGAAGTTAGGCGAGCGTGAACGTGTGTGAACTAAGTTCACTGAACTTGCGAAATAAGTTTCGGTTTCGGCAAAAGTTTCGGCCGATTCTGGCCGAAACCGAAACTGCGGCCGAAACTTGATTTTTGGCCGAAACTCAGCCGAAACCGAAACCGAAACCGAAACCGAACTTTCGGTCGGACACTAAAAAAAATTTAACTTACAACCCTGTTACTCATGAACGCTGACATGTATTAACTTGATATTCATACCAAAAACTCAAGTCTATAATACCTTTACGCTATAATAAAATCAAACTTCTATGTCAACGAATCAGAAGATACAGCCGTAAATGCCGAAAAATTTCGCAAATTTCGACATTCGCAAGGGAATCAAAACTCAAAACCTACAGGGTACTTTCCGTAAACTCAGAATCTTGAAATTCGGTACAAAGCAACATCTTATAGTACAGATACAGGAATAATTGCAAAAAATATATATTTTTCAAGTTTTTCTGCCTGTCAAGACCCTTTTTCTCAGGAACGCGTGGAGGTATCAATCTGAAATTCATACCGAATACTCAAATCTACGGTTCCTTATAGCTGTGAAAAAATCAACTTATAAGCCAACGCAATCAAAAGATACAGCCGTTTATGCCGTAAATTATCGCAAATTTCGACATTATCGCAAGGGAATCAAAATCTATAGGTATTGTACTACTTCCTGTGAAATTTGGTTAAAAGCAATGTCAGCACAGATGGAGGAAAAATTGCTAAAACATACATTTCATGCTTATCAACATTCGCAAGTGTTGCCAGGAATCAAAACCTACAGGGTACTTCCCGTGAACACAGAATCTTGATATTTAATCTTTATTTAATAGAAACTTACGTCTTATAGCACAGATAAACCCCTGGCACTAAAGCTGGATCCGCCCTTGAAAGGTACTTCAATGTGTACCACGTATGTGAATTGTGAGCAGATATAGGTATGTAATAAAACGAAGATTGCTTCGTAGATTTCAATAACATTCTAGAAGTAATATACTCATCGAGTATAGGAATATGATGATATGTTATTGAAACCAAAAAGTACCTCATCCCACTTATGCCGATATTGCGATCTGAAAGTTTATAAACGAATTATATTGAAAGTATTTGAATACGGGAATATGTTACGACGAATTAAGCAAAAACTATGTAGAGCCATTATAATACACGGACACATTAATTATACATTTTCAAAATTTGCAAGTGAAATGATTATCGATATTCCTTAGGCATGGCAGTATGCTCTTGGCTTATGAGTTATGGCTTTTACATATTATATATGATTGGAATCTATCTAGTTTCAGAATATTCGAATCAATGTTCAGAGCCACTTAAACAATTTGGATGTTTATGATAGTATTTAGATCCTGACGTTTGACCGACTTGTTAACCGTTCAATTGCAGGTTCACAAAGCCTCGAGGGTACGGAGGTCCTCTACGACTAAAAAATTCAATTCGCTTGGAAAACATGTTTTATTTAAAAACCCTGCGCATTGCGGCCTCTTGAAATATTTAGCAGCGGTCATGGGTTGTCTGCTTAAAATATCTGATTTAATTGAATAAATAATAAAGAAATTAATAGTTAATGCATTGCATTTAACAATTTTGAATTAACTATCAAAAGATATCATTTTGGATTTTATTAATGCAGATTTGGGATCAGTGTCGAATGTACAGTTCTTCAAAATATTATTAAACATTTTCTATAAATCCAAATTGACCTTTTCTTTGTATTTGGATTTTTACTCTGAAGCTGCCTTTTAAGAGGAAATGGGGCCGGAGCCCACTTGAAAATTGGATATTTATAAAACTCGCTTTCACTCGATAAGGACAAGAACAAAGCAAACTAGATATTGACTGTCATCTTTTTATCTGTGTCGGTATGTTTTTATTTTTTCGTTAATAGTTGCCTTTGCACACTGCCTCTGTTGACAACGCACATAATTTGGGCATTTTTTTTAAGGTTCCATTGCTTATAAAATTAAAGTACTTATCTAACAACGAAAATATAGTGGCTTAGAACAAATTGATAATTATTAATCTGTAAAAAATCATTGCTCTACCTATCATTATAGACACATATGATCAATGTCCTGGAAGAATATAGTCCAAATATGTTTATAATAAGAAAATACCCGCCACATTTCCTCTTTAACTATTGGAAAAATTCGAGTTTCTTATAGATTTTATTAATCCTAGTCCAAGGTTACGCAGACAATCACGAAGGAGCGTTCATAATATAATAATGAATAAACATTCATAAAATAGTAATGAATAAATCACAATAAATTCTGTTGAAGGAAATTTAATAGTTTTTTTTAATTTAAATCTTAATTTATATCTTCCTGAAGCACACACTAAGATCAAAACGGATAAAAACGTAAAACGTAAAGAAGTATAGATAACCGTAATGTGGTACTTACACCGTGGTCGACATCTGAACTTTATGGAGTGTATGTAAAACGCCTATAAAACCCGTAAACGCGATGCTTATCCAGCAGAAATAAGTATAAAAATATTCGTAGGAAATCATAATATTTGTGTAGTAACTATGTGTAGTAGTAACTTTTTAACTTTATTCCGATAGTTATGTTACTTTTACCTGACCATTTTTGGATCTGAACGTTTTTTTTTTATCAGAAAAACTTACCCGAAGGTTTTTGTCGTTAAGGTTACCTTTTTGTTTTAAAAAAAAATATATAAAGATAAATATGATGAAGACCAATTCCAAACACTTCTAAATTATGGCAAGCTAACGGCCCAGCAGCTCTGTAATGTGTGTCATATTATTTAAGATAAGTATTATTATTATTTAACAACGCTATAAATGCTTACATACAGCAGGATTCAGTTAGAACAGGTGTAATGTAATTTTAAAATGCCTGGCTGAATTTCGTTTGGTAGGAGAGCAATGCAGCGACACTTCTAAACTCAATCATGCGAGTTATTGAGCACCGGCCTGTAACGTAACGCGCATCACGGTGAGAGAAAGCGCTGTGGTAGTAGTAGTGATATATGAGTAAAAATAATTATTGTCACTTAATGTTATGGTATATATAAGATCTTAAGCTATCGACATAGCAGAAGATACATTACGTACTGAGAAAACACTACTTCAGGAGGAGGATAAAGTAAAGCAAGTGGATATTTTTGAATAGATGCATTATTTATTTGTTTCCAAAATAGTTAGAACGTGTTGTTTTATACTTGACGCTATTAATAGATACCAGTATACCAGTCATTTTCGAGAAAAAAATTATGACGTCTAGGAAACTGTGTGTACCTAGGCAGGTATATGTTTTTTCTGTTGATAGGTATTTGACCTGTTTATTTGACTATTCTTAAGTGTAGTCAATATGGAAAGAGCCTATAGAGCACAAAAATCTAAAGATTTTTGTAACCGATACCTATGGGTAAATTTACCTACGCATAAAAATTAGTTCAATTTTTATTCTCTATCCATCTCTAGCCGCAGTCAATATTCTAATGACTACATACCACATATCGATCATGATTAATTAATAACACTGTTGCACCGGCAGCTTGGCTAATGACCTGTTCGTAGCGCCGCGCTGGACACAGGGATATTGCATATTAGTGCAAACCTCGCGGCACTGGATATCATAAAATTGATGCCTCCGGTAACTGTATTACAGGAACCACCACGTTAACTCTATATTTATATCATGCAACCTCCCCAAATTCGCTACCATACACCATAATTCTATTAATACGTAATAATGATATTAGTAGGTACGGAATACTGGTCGTAATAATTTCCATTTTATTACTTATTTTAACAAACTTTGTATTTGTGACCATGAATATTAGAAACATAATAGAAATTTAGGTAGGTAAGATACTACCTACATGTGCCTACTGGCTCTACTTATAATTTTTTAAGCTGCAAGTTGAAGGAAGGAAATGGAACAGGTCCACGCGAATAAATAATAAACACCTATCTAGGTATCTTATCATTTTATACTTGTTTTAGGACACACCAATTACTGAAAAAGCACTTTTAATCCTTTTAGACTGCATTGCATTGATCCTCTTAGACTGGTAAGAAAACTGTACCTACAAGGTACCTACGCGTCTGAATTTCTTATAAACTCGAAACCTCTAGAAGAAAAATTTAAATAACGTTCCCACCAATTAGTCTTCCTAAACTTACTTGAAAGAATTCCATTAGCACTCTGGCACATTTCATTGTGCAAAGTTAAAATTTCAAAGGGTCAAGTTTCAGAGCGGTATTGTTGCTTCCAGTTTTAATGAAAGTATCACAAAGCAGCTTACGGGGTTGCTGCCGTGCAACTTTTTACCTTTCAAGGAATAAAAGGAAAACTCGCAGAGTAGCATAACTGGCTAACTTTTGCACTAAAACTTTTCAGGTTTCAGGTGGGTTTCACTTCCACTCCAGTAAAGTTGTTAAACGAAAAATTTTACAACTTTACACAAAAAATGCGTCCTTTCTGACCATCTTTCCGGAACAATTAATGTACCTACTAGGTAGGTATGTATGTTTGTGGAATTAATTCTGCATTAACAATATGTGTTTTAGTCACATTTTTAACCAGCTTATGATATTTTCTTTTTCAACTTTGCAACAAAATAGGTAGTTAAGTAATAGATATGTATACTTATGACTTAATAAAACATCACAGTCATTCTTGTGATTAACAATTAATAAAGACATAAAATAATAATGAATTATTACCATTACTTACATTCACATACCTAAGATTCTACTAGCTCTGATTTCAACTCCCTTACTTTTCTTTAAAGAAAGCACCATCTAATTCTAACTAGTTCATGCTTCAGCTGCTGCATGTTTTAAAACCCTGGGCATCGATTTAAACGCCCAAAAAATAATACTCATTAATGGAACGAATACGAAATAAAGATTTCTTAATTTTTTGTTTATATTTAAAAATGTATGGTCCAAGATGAAGCTGCCCAAATATACACTCCACCGAAGTATATCTAGGATAAAAACGATTTAATCGATAGGTCGATGATGACGAGTCCATATTTATAATTGATACAACTATTAACGATGTTTGAACAAAAAAAAATGTAATAAAAACTAGATTTTAATCTTTTCAAACTAAAGATGACTGCCGGATCGGCCCTTAGATCATTAAGTAATGGATGGAGTACGCTGGCAAATGTTCTAACTAAACTTTCTGCTGATTTTGGTGCGGGGAGGGTAACTCACACTATTGAAATACAATCACACATTCACAAAAATAATTTGTGTCACGAAAGTCGTAAAAATTTACGACCTTTTAAGCGACGAGTTTTTAAATTCAACTCTATCTCTAAGTTCATAAAGATTAAATTTGTATTTCATTCCAAGTTGTCTCGTGGAGAGTGTGGTTCAATATCGCGTTCTAAATTCAACTTTATAACTTAGATTATAAAGATTAAATTTGTATTTCTATAAAAGATAGTCTCGTAAGGAATGCGGTTCATTATCGCGTTTTAAATTCAACTTTATCTCTTAGTCTATAAAGATTAAATTTGTATATTTTCTTTCCATGATAGTCTCGTGGGGCCGCATCAATGATCGAGTAAACATGACTCGATTATTTGTCTTGATCATATCGCTAAACGATACATCGACGATTATTGGAAATTGCATTTAATTAGAAATGTACGTTAAAAAAATAAAAAAATATACACAAATGAAAGGTTATTCCATCTTTTTTAATATTCGACATGTTTGAATTGCTTCTGCAAGTCTTGACAGTGCAAAACGGCATTTTTAGCGGAGCACTCGCAGACGTCCTTTCGATGTTTTACGAATACGCAGAGTGTTTGTAATCGATTACGCAAGTAGTTTTTATGAAAGCATAAGATTTTTCGATTCGAATAATCTTATACCTCGACAAAAGGGGAAACGCCTGCGAGTGTTATCCATTACATAATGATCTAATGGTGGCAGTACACATGGGCCCAACGTGTTGGGCCAACGGGTTGGGCCAACGTGTAGAGAGCTACTTGGCGGTATGTTGGCTTCATTAGCCTAGTTGGTGCCAATATTGGCAGGCCAACCGAATGTTGTCGGTTTTTTGTGCACACTTCAAAGGATCTTGGCGCGCTCCGCAAACAGCGTTCACACGTTGGTGTCTTGTTCACTTTGTTGTTACTCCTCAGCGGAGACAGTATCGTTGTGCGTCAATGAAATTTACGTTTCCATGTTCCGATAGCGATGGCGGCGCCGATGTGGACAAGCAATGAGGTTTTACAATTCGTAGAATTGTATCGACATGAAGGAATCATTTGGAATCCACGGCATGAACTACCTACACAAAAATAAAAACCATATATGACTCAATAAATTAGATGTTTTATTTTATATTATTCTAGATGTTTTTCATAACTCACTTTCATACATTTGCGATAAAAAAAAAAGAATATATTTATAAAATGAGTAAAATAAAAATAGTATGAAACAGTTAACTACTTGTTCTTAAAAATTAAATAACAATATACAATGAGCATGATTTTGATCAAATTGTGCTTTATTACATAAATAATATTATCAAATATCACCAATCAATACATCCGTCCGTAATCTTTAAAGTTTCGTTTTATAGGTAGTTAAAATTAAATTAAATGTAAAATGTACACATTTTAAACATTTGAAAAAATCTAATCATATTTTTTAATAATGTTTAATCGCAGACGGCAGAGTACACTCATTGTTATTGGTGCACATGTACGTAATAATTAAACGCATTGTATAAATAAATTGCCGCGGCTGCAAGAACTTCTACGGACTACGTCCATCTTTGAAGCGCCAATGCAGAATGAACAGTACGCCAATGTGTGAACAGGAATCTTGATATCCTTCATTTTTTCCCAACACGTTGGCCCAACGCCTTGGCCCCATGTGTACTGCCGCTATAAGGATCGGCCGGATCCAAGGCCGGATCGCATTGTACAATGGAAATATTGAAATTTTTTAACTGTCTAAACTGTCATGTCAATGTCAGTGAGTATGTCAAAAGTCAAAACAACGTGAATCAAAATGAAGTCAATTCCCCGCACGATAACATTGTAATTTTTTTATTATTTTCAATTCAATCTTTATTATAGGCATTTGAAGTGCATACACATATGTATTGAAAGTGTATTGAAATGTTTATAGAGCAATATTATGCTCAAGGATCGTTCTGTTAAATCAAAAAACTAAGTTCTTATTTTCATTATGTTTACGTTATGGTCATGGGTGAATACTTATTTTATTAAATATATATTTAATAAAGTTATTCCATAAAATATTAAACAGGTGTTCTCTTTCAGGGTGCAAATTCTCATGGCCAGCTAGGCCTTGATAAGGTTAGTGAACAAGTGGATACACCTACTAAAATCTTATCAAATGATTGTAGTAACGTAAATCAAATTGCTTGTGGAGGGGGGCATACCCTTCTTTTAGATGATGACGGAAAACTTTTTGCATGCGGTTGGAATTCCAAAAAGCAATGTGGCCTTGAAAATGATGTGCACAAATTTCAAAGGGTATGGTCTTTGAGCGGTATCAAATTTACAAATATCTCATGTGGTTGGGACTTTAGTTGCGGTGTTACCGACGATAAATTCTTATTTGTTTGGGGTTCCAATAGCCATGGGCAGTTGGGATTACCTAAAGAGCAGTTTCCCGAAGCAATAAAACCTATTAGATTACATGTTAATGCATGTGCTGTATCAATGGGCTTGAGGCATACTGCTATTATTAACTCAAAGGGTGAAGTATGGATTACAGGGTGTGGTAAGCATGGACAACTTGGTCTAGGTAAAGATGTGCTTATTTCAGATAGGTTCCAAAAAGTACCAATAACAAATAGACTAACACATATAGCTTGTGGGCAGAATCACACAGTAGCTTGGTGCTCAGATGATAAAGCTCTGTATGTTTGGGGAGATAATAGACATGGTCAATTATTACTGACTTCTGAAAAGTATAAAAAGATTTACAAACCTGAGAAAATTGATATTGACGTCAAGCAGAAAGTTAAGAAGCTTCTTAGTGGATGGACCAATGTTTTGCTGTGGTTAGAAGATGGCCAGCTTCTTACATGGGGTAGGAATAACTATGGCCAGCTTGGTACAGACAAGCCCTTTGATGGGAGCATCATTCATATTAAGTTACCAGGTAGTTATTTAAATTTTAACTTTTATTTGCTGTTCCATTTTTGTCCAAATAATTGTATTTTCAATATAAACCTAAAGCTATATTTTATCATGTATCAAGCTCCATCTTACTACTAAGATTAACTAAATTTTCTGTTATGTTTTTTTTACATACACAACTAGGGATTGCAATCCGGAAAAACGGATCCGGTAATCCGGCGGATCCGGCATCATTTAATGGTTACCGGATCCGGTACCAATATACCGGATCCGAACACCGGATCCGGTGCTAGCAGTTTGTGCGAAAATAATCATGATTATCTATTTGCTGACAATAAAGCCGACAAGTGTAGAAGCTGAAAGGGCCTTTTCGGCCGCAGGCTATATTTGCAGCTCTATTAGAAGTCGTTTAGCTGATGACACAATTAACAATATTTGTTTTCTACGATCTTATTTTCAAAATCAATATTGATTTTCTTTTAATATTTATATATTTTTTTACAATTATTACTTAAAATAATTATTTATCGTAAGTTGATTAAACTAAAGAGTTCTAAACTCATTATTGTGATAATTTTACGTAAGGGTAATTGTATCTATTAGATATTATAGTTACTTTATAATTAATATTGTTACTTATAAATTGATCTATATGTGAAAGTGAAATCTAGAAAGACTGAGCTACTCGTTACGTCGTAAAATTATTACTAGTTACCTACACTACTAAATTTTAATTGTTTTCTTGTTGCCTATTTGTCTTAACGTTGGTTAGGAAATAAAGTCGTATTTGTGATTTATTTTTTATAAACTACCTACATATAAGTGCAGTGACACTTGATTAACTCACTTATTTTGTACTAAAAAGCGAAAATCATCTTGATTTAATCAATCCGGTCGGATCCGGTCGGATCCGGCCGGATTGATGGGAATCCGGTCGTATCCGGCCGGACTGCAAATGACGCCGGATTGCAATCACTATACACAACCCCAAATCTGCATCTATTATAATTTTACAGATGGTAGACAAGTTAAAGACATTGTGTTAGGGTCAGAACATACAATTTGTCTTGCAACAGACAATTCCCTGTGGGCCTGGGGATGGAATGAACATGCAAATACAGGAACAACATCAGCAGATTTAGTATATTTTCCAACATTAATACCTTTAGATCATGTTAATTTGAAAGTAAGCCAAATATATGCTGGAGGTGCACATAATTTTATAGTAACCAATGATGAAGAAAAGGAGAATGACAATAGCATGAGTTAAAATTAGTACTGATTTATTTACTTTTAAACTGTTTTTTTTTACTACATCTATAGCAGAGATGTTTCATTATTATCAGTACAAAGTTGTGTTAAACAATGAATACACTTAATATTTGGTGATAACCTAGTCTTTAATGTTTAACATTAAACTAGTTACATTTAACTTATCTGTTTATGCTTGTATGTTTTATATTTTTTTCTAAGAAATAATAAAGCTTATAAAATAAGTTCGAGTTAATAGCAACTGTGATAAACTATTAAATTTATTAGAGATGCTTATTTCGTTTTTTTTACATAATACACTCCTTAGTGTAATAATCACGACCGCTCTGTTAAGAGTGCACAACTAAGAAGAAGACTCAATATTGACCAAATATTACATTAGCATTTACTTTTATTAGCTGTTAAGATATTTTTTTTTATATTTTGCCAGTTCTATTCTTGAACAGTTGTATATTTAATTCATAATCTTTAGCAGCAAAGATTTTACTTTAGTTTACTCAGTACATAGCTAAATAGACATGAAAATAATAGCTTAGTTTATGTAAAACTTGAAAGACATTACAATGTTATGATTGGTAAATAAGAAATAAAAAATAAATATTAAAACTATATTTAACATCAAATAATATTGATATGGATAATTTGTGTAACAAAAATTTTTTTGATACATTAAAAAATACTTATTTTAGAGAAATCATAGCTTTTATGACAAGGTTACATTTTTATCACTAGCCATTTTTAAAAATACATTTGCATTGTAAGGCGATACTTAATACTTAGAATGTTTTTAATCAGTTTTCTGCCAAGATAACAATTAATAAACAAGGGTAGTTGAACACTACTGCTTGCCACTGTTTAGCACTTTCACCTTTTCCTTTCCGACTTTTGTGTCTTACGTTTTTCTTTTTTCTCTTCTTTTAATTGTTTTTGCTTTTCTCTGGAAAAGTTAAATATATTTAGGATAAATGCCATAATGAATAGGTTTTTAAGATCTCTACTTATAACATAATATTCAATACTATAGCAAATCTGTGTTTCTCATTTAAAAATAAATAATCGTTAGCAATAAGGCTGACAATCAAGTCTACAATTTTTAGTAATAAATAAAAATATAATACCTGTCTTCTCTATCCTTTTCTTTCTTCTTTTGTGCCTCGAGTCTTGCTTGTTCACGTCTCTCTTTAGCTGCTGCAGCTACATCTAAGGCGTTTGTGTTCTTAACTAAATCTGCACCCTCGGAAACATCCACTGTTCCTACTTCTTCCTGTAATTTGAAAACAACTTAATTTATGAATTCCATATTTTAACAAGTTGATACACAAAGTATATTCATCTGCACAAATAATATAAAGTTGAAAATATTTTTTAATGTTACCTCATTATCAGAGAGCTGACTGTACTGTGATAGTATGGCTTCACGTATCTTCTTTTCTTCGTCTGTATATTCTTTTCGAGTTGTAGTCGCTAGTGACTGAGATTCTAGCATTTTGGTTAATTGAATATCTACATCTATATTGGATACTTGCTTTGGACCCTCCTGATTTGGTTTGCACGACTCCCATTTCTCAATTATTTCGTTAACGTGTATTGTAATATCGTTTTCCTGTGGAGTACAAAATTTGATTAATAAATATTGTAGCAAGTAATCAATGAAATATATTATATCCTTATTAATATTAACCAATAAATGTTCCTTGGAGACTTACCACAATTTCAGACAATAGGCCTTCTAAAGCATCTTTTTTTTCATCTATGGAATCTTCGCCTTCTAATATACCTGAAATATAGGATCCAAATACTCCTTCATCAGTTTTTAAAGACTTTAATTTATCGCTTAACCACGGCTCGAAATCCGTCATGACAGCCGCCATGTTGCTCATTTCCATTTGACAGTATTTTTTTTTTCAACATTATTTTGCACAGATGAAATGTTTACCTTATTGTTAACTGGTTAAATTATTATTGCAAATAAAAATATAGAATAAATTTTAATATATAATTTATCATTTTCATAAACGATTATAATATTTTTATATTATATTGAATCGATACAGAAACACATATTATATTGAACATACGTCCTTATTTCAGTCAGCACAGCACTATTCCAAATTTGACATTTCGCCTTGTCATTGTAATAGCGGTGCATCGGTTATTACTAAGCAAATTCAATACATTCGTTTTGTTTTATTAACTTGTAACTAGTTTTTAAACTTTTAAAATGTCTGCTCGTTACGATAGAGCTATTACAGTCTTTTCACCAGATGGCCATTTGCTGCAAGTAGAATATGCACAAGAAGCCGTCCGCAAAGGATCAACTGCTGTATGTACTTTTGTAGTTGTCGAGAACAGGAATTTATTGGATTATTATAAATATATGGTTTATTTTAGGTTGGCGTAAG
>CAJQZM010039353.1:0-11734 GCA_907164665.1 Colias nastes | reverse complement strand
GGAGTGATGGTCCGAACCTGATGGATATTAGCGCCAGTAGGGATTCTAGTGATCCTGGAATTGTATTTAGAAAATATTTTTGTTGGTGTTTATAAATTTACAGTGATTTAGTTTTTAAATCTGGAAAAATTATACACGAAAAAGAATTATGGGATTCTCATAACTTGGCACTTTTTCTGTTGAGATCTTGGAGATATTATATTTTACATTTTGCGAACTTCTTCAGATATTTACGTACAATTTAACGTCAATTAAGTTTGGTTCTTTAAATGGCTAGTAAATAAAGATGAAGATAAATGCTGCTAGGTAGATAAATAAATTTAAGATACGATTTAAGATTTTCTTAACCTTAAAAAAGTTATGAACACTATTAAGTAAATTCATAAAAGGAGGATGTTCTAATTCGTAGGAATCTTTCTTTTCATATTGTAGAAATAGCACTTACCTACGTGCAATCCAGATATCTCAGGTCGCAAGCTCACATGGGTCCAGAGCTTCGTGTCGTATGCGACCATGCGCCAGCGCTTGCAAACAGTTGCCATGCGACATATCTCCCGGTGCGTTAGGTACGAGAATATGTTCAGTAACACCTTGTCTGGTAGCTTTTCTATCGTCTGAAATGACGGTATTTTGGTGTTAGCTTTGTTCTCGTATCGAGGGTTGTTAGTATTGGTTGCTTATGTTACGTTTATTAATTTTATTTTTTTAGGTACAAAGTAGTGGTGAAGATTTGATAAACCTTGCACACAAGCGCTGAAAAATACGTCGCCATGTGACATATATCCTGGTGCGTTAGGTTCGTACCTAATTATTAAATATTCTCGCGAATATGTTCAATAACATCTCGTTTAGTAATTTTTTTCTATCTTCTGGAATGACGGTAGGTAGTTTGGTTAGGCTTGATCTGGTATCGAGCTTTGTTAGGATTGATTGGTTAAGTTACGTTTATTATTTTTCCTAAATAAAGTTTTTTGTTATGTAGAAAATTGGTGAAAATTGTGCTTAAATTTTTTGACTTATTTTATGAAAATTGGAATGGTTCTGGTTGAAATTTGGTACAGAGTAAGTTAGGCTGCCTTTCTTATTATTCATTTCAATTCTTTATCAATATTGTTCATTGTTCTAATTTTTCTCGTCTCTCGTCATTTTTAATATAGTTAATAATTTAGCCATTTACAACTTCTGCATATATTATGTTGTGTTTAGCTTTGTCAGTTTAAATTTATGAAAATTGCGTCAAATGTGTTAATTAAATATGCCATCAGTGACCTTATCAGCAACTGCTGAAAATAACAAAACATAGATTAGCTGAACAGAACATACCCAGAAGTTGTAAACCAGCCCTTAATAATTTGTATTCTCTACTTCAGTTTAAAAACCGGCCATTATTTATTATGTACTTCAATCTATAGGGTGATAATTAGCGCCATCTATAATCTCAACTAATCAACAAACACATTTGGCATTTATATTGAGTTTAGTTTATTTTTAGTATTGAGCACTTTCTATTTTGTGATATCAATTTTTTACCAATTTAAAAAGATATTATTCTGAATACAATTAAAAACGAAATCTTAAGTAAATAAGAACATAACAGCAATTACTTTTACGTAACATTTTTATGATTATTTTTAATCTATATTTTGCGTGTTGTCTGTTTTGATTCAAAATTGGGTTAAAATTGTATTATGTGGTCGTCTATTATAAATATAGACGACCACATCTTCTATACATAATATATCTATAGGTTATTACAGACACATTCATTCTAATTTCCGAAGCTTTTACATCACATATACTATACATGTGTACATAAACACGATTTTACCGTACTAGCGAAGGGACTCCGCATCCCACCTTCAGTTAAATACACTTGGCTGGCTTCGAGAGCCAGCTGGCCCCACACATCAGTCGGTATATCCATCACAAATCAACAAAATATCACAAAAACATGAAAAATGCAAAATCAACTAAACTTGATCCGTCCGAATGTCTACGGGCTAAGAATATGCTGTAGTTAATTTTGGAATCATCTGGGTGGTGTTGCAATGTGATGATGTTGAAATGTATCGTTTGCGTACACATTTTTTAATTATTGTATCAATAACACTAATATTTGGTGAAAAATTTGGGTTTTTATTTAGAAAAATGACGGGCTTGTGTAGCTTTTGAGGAAAATAGGTTAGATGAAAATTGTTAGTTTTGGCGGGAATTTCGAAAGAATGCGCGCGGTAAGTCGGCCATTTTGTTTGTTGAATGATTGTAGAATGTGGATATTTTGATATTCTTATTGTAAAAAATACATACTTCTTTGTAAATTAAAAATATTGTTTTATTTTTTGTTCTTTTTATTTCTGTTTATGTTCCGTACCGTGACGATTTTGTTGATAAATACTAGGTAACAATACCTAACTAAGCAATTAGGGAAATGTGTTGTTTTGACATTATTTCTCTTAGAACATTTAATTATTTCTAGATCAGTACACTCTGTGAAATAATGTTAGTAAATGTAGATATTGAGCTTTTAAATGAACGTGGTGTAAAACAGGACGCATACGTAGAAATATTTAAAAAAATGTATACCAACGTATACTCTGGCTTATTTTTGTTAGTCACTAATTGCTAATTCATTAATAATAATTGTTAAATTTATATAATATCATCCTGATACTTAAATATTTTTTCCTATTGTAATGATATTCTGCAATATAGCTCTATCAATCAAAACTAGATGGCGCTGTGTGTTACATAACTAGAACCGTTAATTTCTGGTATAATGCTTATTGCTTTTATTCGGATAGTATTATATTATCTGTGGTTTTAGTAAATAATTAAGAAGAAAAACACATGTAATAAATCTGGAAATTATATCTCCGTGCAGGACTTTTACAAAACACATATTTTCTCAGAGCAGTTGTTCTGGTGATACTGACAAACAATCATTACTACGAACTTAGGTACGTGACAGAATCCATAGATGCGGTCAAAACGATGAGCAAAACTGCTTTGAAAATACCCTTATAATATGTGACAAAACACACAGAAAGATACCATCCAAACATACACTAATATAAGTAAGTCAATCGATTACTAAACCGAATCTACCATGCGTGCAACGGTTGAAGATGACCAACTTAGAGTTGGTTTGATGCTCGATGACCAATGATTGATATGCTATAAAACTTCACCGACTTGGCTCTTTTTCCTCCGTAAAGGCGCTACTGGCCTTGCAGGTCGTACTATCTCTTGGTCCTGCATCTTCAACGCGTCAGGGAAAGCATTAGTTAGTTAGCAGTTAGTCCTGTGCAGAATAAATATATAATAAAAATTGTGAAACGTTAGAACTTAGAAGCGTCATTTTAGGTTATGTTTAGCGGGATAATAAGCTTATTGGAAATAATCTTGCATAAATAATATAGGTACCTAGTTGCTAATCTGTATTACTGTATTATTCGTTATTTCAAAACATTTGGAATTTATATAAGTTGGGTTAAGTATGCAAAAGCAAACAATATTAAAGTTAATCAAGTATAACTAGGATTAATATTTTTCACATTATTAGATAGAGGCACTAAATACAGTCTATAATATTTGTGATGCAAAGTAATTATTTCACTATTAAAATCGCTGAAAATTCTGCAAAGCATTGAATTGTCGCTTTAAATACAGATTAAATAGAAAACATAAAAAATAGCGAAATGAAAATTATCTGCGCCTATATATTTTTAGCAATACAAAGTAATTTAGTTTTATATTATCACTATGTAGGTACCTAAAACATTAGTTTTAGAAAACTTTAAGGAATAAATAAGGGAGTACTATTTTATAATTTTAAGTCACCACTCATTAGTATAATACCATAGGGCAGAGACTAATAGAGAATCACGTTGTTAATATTAGGTTGAATTCAAAATACATTCTTGAATATAGTACAAAGTACAATGATGTACGAGCAATAGGGAATATGCATAAAATTTGAAATGGCCTAAGATATTTTTTTCTCGAATACTTATTATCGTAATATTATAATGAAAAGGATTTTTTTTATTTACTTATTATTTAAACCCCTAAAATAATATTCAAAAAGTGCAAAATAAGGGAGCGAAATTCAAACTTCCAAAACGCGCCACCACTGGTCGAACGAAATGTGACGTCATCTGACACGACATTGTATTCATCACTCCATAGTAAACACTATACTCCAGTCAGTTAAGACAATCAATTCACAATAATTCCAAAAGTTTTCAAACTTCGGTCAAGTGAATGGTACATTGGGGCGACAATAAATCTCATTTTGCAACCTTGTCCGCAGTCCGGAACTGCAATTAAATTATTTTTTGCTGTATGGTCGTGAAAAAAATTCCAAAAGTTCTGCAAACTTGGGGAAGTTTTCGATATAATATTTCATATCACGTATTAAATTTGCAACCAATCTCAGTGTACGGAACATCTTTAGATATTGAATATTAATGTTTTTTTTATTTATCAAACTGAATGAGGTTGCAAATTTGTAAATGTATCAGAATATATGTTTTCGAAGTTTGCAACCAAGTTCCAAAACTTTTGTAATTATTCCGAGACCACCTTACTCGAAAAAAATGACCACGAATAAAAAATAATTATAAATAAACATGTTCCGGTCAACGAAAAAGGTTGCAAATTTATACAACCGTTCGGTATATATTTCCGATATCTGTGTCGAGTTTGCAGAACTTTTGGAATTTTTTTCACGACCATACAGCAAAAAATAATTTAATTGCAATTTTAACAATGTTCCGTACACTTAGATTGGTTGCAAATTTAATACGTGATATGAAATATTATATCGAAAACTTTCCCAAGTTTGCAGAACTTTTGGAATTTTTTTCACGATCATACAGCAAAAAAATAATTTAATTGCAATTTTAACAATGTTCCGGACTGCGGACAAGGTTACAAAATGAGATTTATTGTCGTCCCAATGTACTATTCACTTGACCGAAGTTTGAAAACTTTTGGAATTATTGTTAAATTTTCGATTTCGGATGTCGATTCTGACTGAAGTACTAAGGTAAACACCCACTGGACGTGTCATGTGACGTGACGCAGAGCGCGCGCAAAATGGCAGCGTTTGAACTGCTTAAATTTTTTAAAAGTTTTAAATTTCATTTTTAAAAATATCTAGAGTATTTTGAAGCCCATTAATATTTTTTTCTACGTTATAAAATAGTAAACTATTAATTTAAGACAAAAAAGAAAAACATGAATATTCCCCATTGCTTTTCAATTCTTAAAATGTAAAATATGCATTGCATTGAATTACGGTATTTATTCCAAAAATTTAATACTTACATCTTCATTAATCTTAAATCTCAAAATGCACATTCACTATCAATTAATAATTGTAAATGGATTGTAAATCATAATTCTCTTGTATCTAAAGAACACTTGTAAGTGGGCAGATCGCCAAAATATCACTTACAGATGATTCTATACTTCTTAGTAACCTTTGATTTCATTATCGTAATGTTACTTTGGTTCTAGTATTATTTGTCTATGATTTTGATAGTGATATTTTATCTAACGTAAGTAATAATATTGACGTCCGTAAAATGGAGTATTGTACCAAGGCCTAATTGTATGTAAGCTTTTAAATCTAAACAAAGTTTATTGGGTTTTTAATGCTCATTGAGGTTGGTGAGCTTTCTGCATGAAAAATCTATACTAACATTATAAAGCTGAATAGTTTGTTTCATTGAACGCGCTAATCTCAGGAACTACTGTCCCGATTTGAAAAATTATTTCGGTGTTAGATAGCCCATTCATCGAGGAAGGCTATAGGCTATATACCATCACGGTAAGACAAACAGGAGCGGAGCCACGCGGGTGAAACCGCGGACGGCGGAGCGCAGCTAGTCGTCGATAAAGACGTACAGAATACGTTATGGACATAAACAAAATCCACATTTATACCAAAAGCACAGAATATAATAGTACTACGCCAAAAGTAAGTCGAATGATATTAAACATTTATTCTCGTATTCTACACTTAACGATGAATAGAAGAAAATTAGAATAGATCAAAAAATTATTACGTTAAAAACCTAATGATGTTTGAATATAATCCTCAGTCATTAGATTATCTAACAACAGTTGTCCGCCATTTGATATTGTTTGACAGAATGTTGTTTCTATCGACGTTGAGGAATGCGAAATGTGTTAACATTAGGCTGTGATTTACAGTTACAGTAATGTAATGTTTACAGCTTTTGTTAAAGAGACGAGTGACACATAATTGTCTATATGCAATTATTTACAGAGTTGAACGTTTAATATTATGTTTACGAATTAAGAGAAAAGTGCTAGTCACTTATTGCATTCATGCAAGTCTAATGCACCTCGTTTATCATTATTTACATGAAGTGACAATTTATTGAAATACCCATATCTATTTAAAACTTAAAGCTTTCAGCCTTAATGATTTTCTCTCTTTTCTTGTTTTAAATTCTCGTTGATTTTAGATCATAAGTATATAGGAAGGTACCAAAATAATATATTGTAATGTTTGTAAACCTCTTTCTTTTACTTTCTATTATCTAGCAAGAATATGTTCTAATAAGCATATGCGTAGCGAGAGGAATTTTATGTATCACAATTATTTCACTAATACATTTTCCTCCGGAATCCAGATAAAAATAGATTTTAGTAGACACATAGGAATATATAGGTGTTACTATGTTGCTCAATCGATCGAAATTCTGTGCCTCGCACATTAAAAGCATTATAATAATTATCATTTATATTTAAATTTCTAATAAACTAGCTATAGCCTGTGCCTGTGCTCGCATGTCAGATATATAATGGGCTCTCTTCACAATGGGCAGCGTTGGCCCAACGAATGATCGAATGACGGCCGATCATATACATTTACACTATCGTGATCGCCTCTACTCGCCCAACGCTGCCTATTGTGAAGAGGGCCCAAAAAGAGCTTTCTGCTTTATCCATTAAAGGCCATCCTATGGCAGTTGGCAGACCATGTATCCGAAAAATTCATCACAATTTTTTAATAAAATATCACCAAACTTTATTGTATTTAAATAGATCATTAAATTGTTTTTACATGTTTAATTATCAAACAATATTGTCTTCAAAGTCGCGTCCAGTTATTGGCAAGAGACACGGTATTTCCTGGACCAGTGACTCACGCGCAGACTGTTTAATTAATCGTTATTCAGTATAGAACGAGGTCGGATTGGGATTAGTATCGATAGAGAGATTGTTTTTTTTTTTATTTTACTAAATAGTTACTACGAAAACTATGGTCTTACCAAGAGTAGGTACCTAAGCATGTATGATACATAATATATTATTATGTAGGTAGGTATTATGTATGATAGTTCACATGCTCGATGAGATGAAAGTCATTGGTTTTTGATCGTCCGATCAGCCCACATTCTTCAAAACTGTAGATAGATATTTTTATGTATAGAAATACCTAGTTAGAGATGAATAACCATTGACCGCTAGTCGAATTAAACGACTAGACACTACTCACTAGCATATAATTAAATAAAAGTGACTAAAACTTTCAACTGCTGGTACAGTTGTTTTGGGCGTACAATTATTACACACCATGAAGTCAGATTTGGTAGTTGGAGGGGAAGTTTACATTCTCGCGAAGATATCGATCTAAGTATAAGAGAAATGTACATATTGTCCACATCGTTTTTTCACCCTTACAACACAAACACATGTGTCCAGTAATGTAGTTACAAAGAAAACAAACAATTAAATATATCAACCTTCGATATTATAATAGTATTGTGTTGCCAAAAAGGTCCCCGTCCTTTGAATTCAAATTAACGCGGCAGTTGAGACCAATGGGTTTTCAGCCAGACCGTGACAGCGCTTAATTCTATTAATTAATTAAGTATTATTAGACGCTATTTTTAAATACAGCGTTTGTCTTGGCTGGTGGAGTTTATTATATAATATATTTGAACATTGAATACGTATTGATCGAATGATTGTGTGATAAGAAACAATATACAACAAATTGCATTAGGTAGGTAGTTGAGACCACAGATCACAGAAACTAAAGGGTTGAGACTGATGGTGATGATGGCAGTAACTAGTGCTTCTATGTATATGTGCTACTAACACGTTACACTAGAGTCTACACTAATAAGCTATACAAAATTTCATGCAGATCCGGTAATAGGCCGATAGAAATCGTCACTAAAAAACCCTAAAATCGCAAAGCAAGTGCTGCATTTTTGGTATGTTGTTTGGATCAAGGTGATGTAAATACCAATTTGCAACTTCTAAAAAGTTGTGCTCGCCGCGCGATAAACTGCGAAAATTTTGGACTATTTTCACTTTTTGCTCTAAAAGTTATGAACTATGCATTACCGACCAGTAACATTCACTAAATAAAATTTACAACAATTTAATTTCCACCGGCCTATAAGCTGTTTTTGCGTGAAAGACTAACAAACATCTATACTTACACTAATGTATAACAGCTTTCGTATTTACTTATAAAATTAGTAGGATTTTAGTATTTTAACTAAGTAAGTACCTATTTATATATTTATAAATATTGTATGCAATTTACATCTCAAGTTTTTTAAACCCAATTAATCACGAATACCATAGAAAACTAAATAACAAGGCACTTTGCACACTATTCGAATACTGAAAGGTGCACTAATTTTGAGAATATTATGTTTAATATATATAGTGCAATCAAGGAATTCCAGGTAATTCGGAAAATTGGGAATACCACTTCAAAGCATCGTTTTCGGCATCGCATGAAAATAAACGGGTTTGATAACAATATTATGCATATTTGTTTAATCAATCACTAGTTACGTATTAATTATTTATTGCATTTATCAATTATCCCGTCATCTGGAATTACCCTAATGCATCTTATAGTCTAAGATCCCACCGCAGGATTAGTGTGTTCATAGTTTTTTTGATGAAACCAAAATTGTATGTACTTATATTTTATAATTAGGAGAATATAATATATCAACTTGATTTCCAGTCAAAATTTGGCTGCTACCTATGTATACCGAATACAATGTATTATGTAATAGATATAGGTAAATTGTTGAATGGTTGCATGTAGATACACAGTAAACATGACTTACCTATGTAAATTGTAAGTTCAACAATTAAATATCAAAGTACATAGGTATACTACTTATTTAAATACGGTCCATCATTTTATTATGCACAGTCGAGCTATACTTACTCTGAAAAGTTTATGAAATAACTTTATTTTGTACTAAAGATGGTACCTATATGTATTAATTAAAACCTATTCAAAACAAATAAACTAGGTAACTTTAACAACCTTTTTGCGGTATATCTTACGATGACTGCTGATTTAAGGTTCTCTACACAACTTCAGACGTTTTATCGCCATCTAATGTATTTTAACTTTTATTCAAAACGTGTTAAACGTGTAACTATGAATGTTTTTTATTTGCCATAATTTCGCTTAAAAATGCATTCCTGTTTGAAATTACTCTTTTCCAAATCTGTGGAACTTTGTCGCCAAGAATTAGGGACAGTTACAAGAACCACAGAGGTTCTTGCGCTCTATCCAGTTCTCTGTAGAAATACTTTCTGAACCGGTAGAGCAGTATGTATTTGGTAAACAAATATTTGATTAATTAACTGTATCGATTTTGACGATTCAAAAGCACTTCTAAAAAATTACTTATAAAGCGCATACTGAAGCGTCTTTAATGCTGTTTTCATTTTCAATACATTTAGTACTTATTGAAAATCACTACATAGTACAAAGTCGCTTTCCTCCGTCTGTATGTCTGTATGCGTCTGTATAGGTACCTTTAATATAGATACTTATACTTACAGTGATTCTCGAGGAAGGTTTTCGCTAGTATAGTATTATTTTATCTGAGGTTTTAGTAAGTATATAATTTATTAATTTTAGACAAAGCGGGCGAAGCCGCGGGCGGAAAGCTATAGTATTTAATAACCTTCACATATTCCAGCATTTCCAGACGTAATGTCACAAAATTATCAAAAAATAGATACATATCTAATATTATATTAATATATCCATACATTAATGGAATCCGTTGACGTTGGCTGAACATCTGTTACTATTCGCTTGATGTCATACGTATTTTATAAAACAACACATCTCAATGGGAAATGTTTATTTAAAATTTCGTTGGTATGTCCATCTTAATAAGATCAATATTTATACGGTATGATTTTAGTTATGAATGCGTCAGTAACTTAATTATGATAGCTGTTGAAAAGGTAGTTTTTATTAAGTACTTTTTTCTTCTATTACATTTCTAGTGTCTACTAAAGATTATTATTTTTTTTATTAGAATGAACATTCTTGTAGGTAATTATGAACCTGCCTATCTATACTAATATTATAAAGCTGAAGAGTTTGTTTGTTTGTTTGAACGCGCTAATCTCAGGAACTACTGGTCCGATTTGAAAAATTATTTCGGTGTTAGATAGCCCATTTATCGAGGAAGGCTGTAGGCTATATATCATCACGCTAAGACCAACAGGAACGGAGCCACGCGGGTGAAACCGCAGGGCGCAGCTAGTAGCTAAATATTTGGTGGGTAGGTACCTATGTAAGACGCTTTTCTAACATACATTTCTATTATCTGTATGTTTCCTTAAGTAATAAATTAGATAAATATGGAACGATGTTATAATTTCTTTAATAATATTATAGTAGGTTTTTCAAGAATTTAGATTTACGTTTAGTTAAAAAAATATTGTTATCTTTAAATTCAAGTTAAATTCTAGTACGTATGTTAATTATTTATATTTAAAAGTAAATGAGTACATTAGTCATTATTGAATACCTAATCTTTGACTATAGGTAATAATATTATGTTATTAGATTCAGAATGGAAAATTATTTAGAAGTATCTAAAGACGTAAGGATGGTACCTCAGCTCTCTAATGATTTCTTTTTATATTAGTTCGACTTTTATGTGCTTATTTCCGCATTATAAAAACATTGCTTTGCACAATTAATTAATTAAAAGGGAACAAAAACAACATCAGTAGGCGCAATAAATATTACTACCTGCCTGAAAAATACTATATTGTGTACGAATAAACAATAATTATTTCCAATAGATGTAAGATGTCAATCAGAATATATTTATTTGTGAAATGACATTCAGAATCTTTTCCAATGAGTCAACTAACATTCACAAATGACACACACATTACATCTTAAATTATTGTATGAAATACAAAAAAATAAAAACATACCACAGCTTGTTTCCTGCGAAAGCTGGCTTGAGTGTCATCACGGGATACAAGAGCCACAGAGTCCACATTCAAAATGCCCCAGGAATCCATCGTTAAGGCAACAATCCAAATCGGGCAAAACACTTCAGTCTCGAGGTGACGCGGGAAATTTCGACACAAAATTCAAACGAACATTTTGGCGCGAACTTATCTGATCACTGCTTTTAATTTGTAGCCGATAGGTACGTTGTATAGCGGAGTACTGTGATATATAAATTGGCAGGCCAAAATAAGTACGGCATTTCGCTTTAACTGGGTTGGAGAGCATTGCCAAGAAGATTCGTGTTGCATTCGTGTCACGCTGTCGCTTGTAGATCGGTTTTCAAACATTGTTAATTATTCATTGTCGCGGCTATTACCCGATGGTTTTAGTGTTAACTAATTGAATTCCAATTTTAAATGTTTTATTGTTTTTTTT
>CAJQZM010039352.1:0-29747 GCA_907164665.1 Colias nastes | reverse complement strand
GTGTGAATGTGTGTATACGTTTGTGTAGAATGTGTGTGTGTGTTTTTGAATGAAAACCTTTGCTAAACTTTAATAATCATAAGAAGTTTAGCGCATAAATACTGCTTTGTTTCAACTTAGTAACTCAGTTACAGACCTCTCAAGTCTCAAATCTAGTGTGAACTTTTCTATAATGTAAAAATGTTTGACTTAAATTGAACCGTACGATCGTTGAGTGACATTCAACGAAGGAAGGAGCGTAGAGCTGGCAACGGAAATCCGTCACCTTGAAGGTAAAAGAGGTATTTTTCGAACGCTTGTAAGTTTTCTGTTTTGTATGTAATATTTGAGATATGAAAGGAATATTCGTTAGAAATAGAGATTTAAGAGTATAGATATTAAATCATAAATGTAAAAAATGTAATGTGGACAATAGTTGAAAAGAGTGGTCATCACATTTTTTCTAGAATTTCCTTGAACTAAATTTTACTTTGAAAGACCATTCAGCACGATATAAATTTAAATGAGAAATGGTAAAATGGTTCTCATTCCACTACTAGGATAGGTACAGATTGATTAATTCACTGAAATGTTAATCGGCAAATCATAAGTATGGTCACAATTTTGATCTCAGGAGATGCCGGTTTTACCAGTAAGTTTACCTTTACCGATTCATGTGTTAACCTTCCTATACTCGCGCCAATTTTTGTAACACCTATACTCGCGCACGGTGTCACAGACCGATAGTGTTTACCCCTACACTATATATATTTACTAAGAAAACCGAAAACTATAACAATTTTTTTAAAGTTTAGGATGTACTGAAACAAAATAGTATTGATCATACTTAGTTTATTAATTATTTTACTGACTTATAGTCTATCACAAATCAGTCCTCGAATTTGAGATGTTTTTCTTAAGTACTAGGGAAAACTAAATTAAAAACAGAACTTCTTTTTCAAAACAAAATAAACTTCTAAATAATAATAATAAACATATCAAAGCACATATTTATCTATGTTTGGCTTAGTTTTGAGCCTTGTCTGTCCATCTTTTCCCAAGTAAAAATCACGGGAACTTTCACTGTGTTTTTCCTCAGATATCTCTTCATTGTCATCGTCTTGCTCGGTGTCGTATGTCTCTTCTTGTACCTCCACGTTGTCTTCCACCTCACTGTCATTTTCGTCTTCATAGCAGAACCAGAACTTGATTCTTCCAGCAACAATCTGATTTGATCATCGTTCATTTTGACATGAAGTATGGCCTAAAAAATTGGTCAAAATATAATTTAGAGCAACATTCATACATATATTTTACTATACATACTTCATAAAGTATTCAAAGTCTGTAAAAATATATAAATGTACAAAATATATAATATTAATACTTACACAAAAAGTTGCACCTATACTCGCGTCGGTCTCATGGACCGATTGGCGCCAAATGCTATGACACGTGAACTTCTGCCGACCACGCGACGTGCACTAAAATGAAGTTAGCCCCAAATCCGGAAACTAGCAAGGGACTCGACTTCACAGGATTTACCTGCATAAAAATAATTACGAAAATGTGTTTCGTCGGTCTCACAGACCAACGCGCGAGTATAGGAAGGTTAAATAAACTGTTTTGCTGGTTCTATGTGATAACTTACTATTTATATTACCTCTATGACTATAACCTTATTCCTATATCTTAAACATTTAACCACGTTAATAAATTAATCCAACTATACTATACTCAGTAATTGAATTAAATGATCACCTCTTGCTTTTGTTGTTCGCCATAATACGAAAATACGAGTGGGAAGCAGTAACGCGAGAACAGCTATAAAATTGTTTACCACGTCCAATATACCACGAGCCACCTGAAATATATTCAAGTTGCAAGCATTTTTGAGGTGTTACATTGAATTTTAAGTTTATTTAAAGCTGTTCCCAAAAGCTGATTTTAATACTTTTGACGTGAAACTTCTTTAAGCGCGATAAGAGTAAAATTCCATTTAAAAAGGTCGCGTCATGACAAACCGTCACGTCATGGAGTAAGGCGACGATTTTGGTACATTTAAATCTTGCCAAAGAAGTTTCACTTCTGACACGTGTGCTCGGCACACACGTTCTTTTTACAGCTTGTTTCTAGCGTCTAAAAGGACTGTTTTTTTTACTGAGTTTTTTGGTTTTAATTGATAAAAAAGGTGTTTACACTTACAGTTATACCAAATCCAAAGAAACACATAATAACAGTAACAAATAATAAGTCGACAAACACCACTCGATTGAAAATATAATCCAATTGTTTAGCCAACCTGAAAGCAAAATATAAAGCAAAATATAGGATAGAAGAAATGCTTAATTATAATATAAAAAAAAAAACATAAAACAAAGACAGAAAATTTTGTGAATTAAAGCGAGAATAAAGTAGATTTTATTTATTTGAGACATGACATCAATACGAAATAATAATTAACATTACTTAAGTAGCTTCTGATGTTTTTGGATCAATTCTTCAATCGAGTTTGTCCTGTCTTCATTGGAACTAAAATATTTCCCCCGCTTTGGTACCACGTGACAAAAATCTTCCCGTAACATCGCAAATTCAATGCTAAGAAGAGCACAGAATGTCACCATAAGGATTTCTGTGCCTATATAGACATAGATGACTTTTAGCACTGCAACATGTAACGGCGCATTTACATCAAACGAGCGAATGCTCATACTAACCCCACTATGTCAAATTATTTTAGTGTAAACAAGCGTAGAGCATTCTTTCGTCTTAGTGCGTACGAAAAGACTCTATGGACTGTTCTAATACTGAACAACACTGAATACGAGTTTTCGTTTACACCAAAAAATTACGATAGAATGTTCTTGCTCTAGCTCTAGCTCTAGCTCTATGTTCGTTTAATGCAAATGTTTCGTTATGTTCTTCAAAAGTTAGTAGTAGATTTCAAATAAAAATGATCGGTACAGAATTAAACAAATAAATGTTTCAAATAATAATAATATTTAGACCTAGCTTAGCTTAAATAAAATAACATTCGACAAAGTTACAGTACAATGAACAATAATTACTAATAGGTTACTCTATTAATTCCTTTTGTTAGTCTTTTATTGAAAAGACCATTACAATTACTTAGAAACTTTTAATTAAAAAAATAAGTACATACTATTAAACGTAGTAAAGATGCAAATTACCGCGTAGGTAAATAAAAAATAGTAATATTCTATCGGAATTCGGCTTATTTTTTTAAAGTTTTTCTTAGGCTTTGATTCTTGAAAAAAACGAAAAAGAACGACTGCCGGGGCTGCTTGTTTACACTAATATTATAAAGAGGAAAACTTTGTTTGATGTTTGTTTGATTGTAATGAATAGGCTCATAAACTACTGGCCCGATTTTAAAAATTCTTTCACCATTCGAAAGCTACATTATCCACGAGTAATATAGGCTATATATTATCACGCTAAGACCAACAGAAGCAGAGCCACGCGGGTGAAACCGCGCGGCACAGCTAGTTATCTATAAAATTATACATTATACTACTACAAATAGTAACGGATCAGCTATGAAAAATGTTTCAAAAATATTGCTCTGGAGAGAATACAAAGATGCGTATATAATTTTTCAAATCCGACCCGTGGTTCCTGATATTAGCACGTTCGGGCAGACAAACAAACTCAGCTAAGTATTACTTTATATACTTACTAATATTATATAAAAAAACGATATTTTTTTATACTCACTTGTATAAACTTGAAATGCATACATTCCAATATAAATCAACCCATTCTGAACAGGATCAAAGAAACAAACATATCCGAAAGGCAGAATGTGCTGTAAGTCTTGACCAATGCAAAATTTCACGAGACTCAGAATCGCTGGCGTCAGCATTATCTGCCATGATGCTGTCATACTACCCAAGTAGAAAACTAAAAAAAATGTCTATCATAAAAAATACAATATTAAGGTAGATAACGTACGTACGTACATAACTATGACTGCCTTAAAATTATGACCAGAAATAGTTGATATAATTCAATTATTTTGATTTGCTTCATTTTAGAAAATTTATCTTATTTTCAAATAGATTTAACATTACTTATATAGTTAAAATATTACACACCTTTGAGGAGCAAGTTCAATTTTTTCAAATCGGTGTCTTTTTTCTTGATCTGTCTTTCATTTAAATTCACATTTCTCCAATTCTTGCCGAGACCGTGTATAAGTTGGACAATATGCTCTTTCTTTGGAATCACGATCGCTGCTTTAAAAAATGCTAGAAGATCGAATTATTCAATATCATCTTCACTTGTTTTTTTTTTTATAAATAGATGTCTTATATATTAATAGAATGGAATATAACACATTGTTTATTTATTATTTATTCACAAAAACAAAGTCTCTTTTCTCTCAAATAAATTCATGGCAATATACAGTTACTACAGTCTAAATACGCAAAAATGTTATCGAGTTATGATCACCAATAAAAATATCAAGTGTTCAGGAGCCGAGGCATCAAAACAAATTATGAGAAAAAAGATACGCCCCAAAAGCGCCTAACTTTTATATCCCGGTCGTCACATAATCGTTGACTCACTACAGATGAAATGGTCTGAATAAAAAGGTTGGCAACTTGCCTAAAAGACCTACCTTGAATTATAATAAAAAATACAGGCACAGTGAATGCAAGTTCAGAAACCGTGGTGCCCTCTTTAAATATCCGTATTGTGTACAATATAATGGCCATGTAGTGGATTAATACCATCGGTATTAAGTAGAAAAAGTGCCAATCTGTTTTCAGAAATGTAGCACTTTTAGTGAAAAAGTGAACGTTCAATCGACTCATGATGTCGAAACTCAATAGCAGCGGTTTTATGAATTCGTCTGGATATTGCTTTAAGTGTTCCATAATGTAGAGAGTGTTTCGGAGTGAGTTTCATGCTTTAGTGCTTTGGTTTATATAGAAAATGCTAAGAGCGTACTAACACTGAAATATAAAGTGTGTTTATTGTGTCCGTCATTATTGCTTTATTATAAGCTCCTTATAAAAATTATAAGGCAAAAACGTGGTTTGCCGTTATTTGAGTAATATAGGCGTTATAAATTGCATTGTGTGTCGTGTCAAATTATAAGCGCATTAAATTAAAGGGCAGTTCAAGTGTGATTGTTGTTTACATCGTTTTGTGTCTAGAACTCGTGTATAGGTTTACCTATAAACACTTTATTGTACATATATTATTACATCAGAAAAACGTCCCATATTGAGTTGTTCAGGTGTTTCCACAAAACACAGTTAAATAAATCAAACCAAAAATAAGTTAAACTTCATGAGGTCTATAGCTATTTCGTACCAAAAAAGAAACTTAAAAAGAAGAGCAAGATATTTGATGCTTTTGTTATTGCAATTTTGGATACATTATCCTACTATAGTTATAAGCTCATTTAAAACGAACTCCATTTCAAGGCGCGTTAATCAATCTAACAATATTTCAACAGTGGATATCTATAACAAAGAACAAAGGGATTTCGTCGATCCATCATTGTGATTATTAAATCCATACGATTATCTTAAAACTAAACTGCGGTAAGACCAACCTGCCCAAATGTAATCAGCATAATATATTCGATCACTCGACCCTTGTCAATGCTGTTGGCACTTCTCAGACATTACCTGCCTGAGATATCTCTTGCTTGATAATATGTCAATTTGTAGCAATCAGTTTAGTTACGTAAGTTTCATCTAATTATAGATAAGGATTAGTCTGCGCGTAACTTAATTATTAATTACCTAAATTTGAGACGCCGTTTTAAATGTCACTTATAATCCTCGAAATGCCATTTTAAACTAAACCAATTTCTATATTTTGTGTACGTTTAGCAAAAGTAATTTTGTGGTTTCTTTTTAAACTGACATCACTTTGCCGCTTAGGTAAGTATTTTCATCTTTGACTTACTGATTAAACTTCCGCCAATTATAGTATTATTATAAAGTCAATATTTAACTGAATAAAAAGCTTCATGAAAATCTCCATCATTAGCATATTCGAAATCAAAGATGAATTACCATATCCCATCTACAAACAGATAAGTCTCGACAAATATCAGGATTCAGCGTTGAGTGGGCAATTCGGATAAGTCCCTAAAACGACCATTAGTACAACGACGATCGCAACTTGACTTGATACCATTCATCCAACGGAATGAACATTGATCCGAAAACCGGCCTGTTATTGCGTGCAGATAGAAATCGAGAACATTATAGACTATCTTGGAACTCAAACCAACTTTGGAGCCCACCTTATCTCCGATACCTTACTAGGCTTTCTCACTGTGTTACGGAAAAGTTATGGCAGCGTTCCAATAATAATTTGGACTTCAATAACTGGAAATTATGGTAGGTTGCTTTTGTGTACGTTGCCTTTATTGGAATCAATTTTATCGGTACGCGAACGGAAATATAAATTTTCGTATTAGGTACTTTATGTATTATATATTCGGTGGAATTTATCGCGAATGTGTAAGGACGGTAATGAAAGAGTTTATTCTGTTCTTCAAAATACCACGACGTCGAGTAATAATGCGAATAAACATAATCGTAAATTTTATCTATACTAGGACTAGAATTTATTTTCATATGACTATCCTATTCTCTTTGGTTTATTTGAAGAAATGATCTATAAATGTTTTACTTTCAGCTGTTTTATAATGGTCTAATTTCTGGAGATAAGAAAATATTTAACAATATTTTACTCTAATATACTGAATATATATTCCAACTTCGTATAATAAGCATTTAGAATTTCTAATGTTATTTTGAGACGAAGTTGGCATTTAATGAAATAATATTACAAGGTTCGAAAGCTAATGCTGTTAAGACAATCTTACCATTTGAGTGTGATGACTAAACACATTTCAACACTACTGAATTTCATACAGAGTAGTTTCGTACAGACTGTACAGTGTACTATAATATCTAGTCGGCCACGGTCGGTAAACAATTCCATTATTTTTAATTGTTTTACATTTATATATTTTCGTGTTAGAGATATACAAAATATAAAGCTATAAGACTTACTCAAATAAATTTTTAGAACTATAGGTAATATCTTTAGTTTTATTTTTAGTGTCTAACTATGTTGTTAGAATGAACATTCGAGTATATAATAATATTATATCACCATCACATGCAGTATTGTGTTTATTCAACAAATCAAGATTTTTAATGTATGTAACGAAAAAGATGAAGCAATAATTTCCTAGCTCGCTTTGAAACCAGTACAAGAAACAGCTAATGTAAAAACAGATGATAACTTAGATTAACAAGTATTAGTATTATAGTGTTACCTTATGCAGTCAATATATCATCAAGATTTAAAAATATGACGAATGAATGCATTGCCAATGGTGAAAACAAGAACACGCAGAAAACGTAACAAAGGAAATATACCTACTCATCAAAATTTTACTATTCAGCCTCTACATCACATTACTCTGTACATTTCAACTTAAGTCAAGATTGAATCGTAAGGCGTATACAGGTCAGTCAGGTGGAAGCATTGTAACATCGTGTGTCTGATTTGATTGCTCGAAACGATTCCCAGTACCAAATCCAATCGTTTGTAGACATCAATTCGACAAGGGAATTATTGTTTAATATTAACTATATGTCGGAAGATTATATTTAGAAGAGATAAAATCTATATATAGGCTTGATATTCTCTAAGTTGTTGAATTATTATGAATATACTGGATGTCGTATTTGCAAATGTGATTTCATTAGTGATGTGTTAATATCTATCTTGTTACAAACATTATGTCGTGATATACGCACTCTGTGTGTATATTTTGGGTGCCAAAATAGTGACAAGTTTAAACATAATTCAAGTAATTAATTAATTATTGAAATTGTACCAGATTTGTATCTAAATGAGAATAATTTTGCTTAACTTTAAACCACAGATTACTAAATAGTAGCTACCTTAAACTCTCTCTTTGTTTAATCTTGCGGAATTTAGAAAACAATAACAAACCTATTGCTACGATTGCGTTTAATGCGGCCGAGTAACTTCAGTTTATTCCGCAAAGTTTAAACGGCGAGTAAAAGTTTGCAAGTAAAGAAACAGAAGCAGCAGTACTGAAATAATCTTGACAAATTTTTGGTCAGTGTTTTGTAGTTAAATCTTAGGTTTGCGCCATATGTCTAGCAGGATGCCATAATGAGTGGGTGCAAAGAGAAGAAAATGCACACAATACCGCGCCGACACTGATGAATGCACCGTATCTACTACGCACAGTGGGAGACAAAGAAGGACAAAAAACAAACATTACTACTCTCACTCTACTTTTTAATTATTATATTATAATTGGAATCGAATATTAAATAGACTAGGTTTATGATAAAAAAATCATCACTAACAATAGTAACATGTAAAATCCACAACTTCCATAAACGAATCCTGTCGTTGCAATTAAAACTTCTCCTGCACTCTAACCAACGAGCTATGGATATGGCTAAACCACAAATCACAGCGACTGAGAAACGACGGAGCGATATATTAGCCCAGTGTACGTCGAACCTTTCAGATTACATGATGAATAGCGGCTACAGATTACACGAATGTTTGTCTCTGAGAAAGGTTTTGTTAAACTCTTTGAAGCGCGGCATAAATCATGTTTTTAATTACAAAAATGTATGCACTAGAAGTACTTTTCATTTGAAGCGGTTAAACATTAACTACGTTATATAGGGTATTCGTGATGTTTAATTATTAATAGTAAGATAATATGAAATCATTTACAGCTTAAAATTAATTAACACTTGAATCTTAGTTCTCTATCAGATAACATTGTAACTATGAGAACACAAAAAGCACTTTTATATGAGAGAGCAAGCAAAGGTAACCACCGCCCATAATTACTTGACTTGTGATACAGGTGCTTTGCTGATCTTTATATGTCATACACGTTCTTTTCTTGAGGAACCTAGTATCGTTGTTCTTCGAGTGTAGAGTTCACTTATTAAAGGGTCTATTAATACCCAGTTTAACACTACATATTACGCAGTAACCAGACTCAACACATAATTACGCCATTAGCGTTCTGTATCGAGCACTATTATGCCATATAATGAGGTGATAAATATATTGTTACGTGTACAGTGTGGAGCCGGCTCGAACTCAAGGGCCCTCCAGCGCAAGCGAGCAGTGGTCAATTGACTTTGAAACTAGAAAACGATCGCTCTTTCCAACTACGAGGACCTCCGAATTGGTTTTTCTTTGTAGCTTGATATTGGAAGCGAATGTGCGAGAAATAATAGCTTACTGGGTGCAAGGGTTAATGGAAAAATATGGTATAAATAATGCAGGGATAAACAAGTGTAGGTAGGTACCGAATTTCAAATAAAACCTTTCTATTTGATTGCTAACTATTTTTTGTCTCTCTAATTATAGCATAAAAACCTCTACAACGGAAAATAATTTCTAGCGCAATCCTAAAATAGCTGGTATAAGGCGTTCATAGCCTATATAATGCAGCCTTTTGAAAAATCAACCCTATTTCCTTGGAAACAAAAACAGAAAGAGTTTCCGCGACGCATTCCTGGAAAGCATTGACCCCGATCCGGCAAGAGCGTGTCGAGACATTCTTAAGCTGCTTGTTACAAAAGGTGGAACGAAATTTTATATGAAAAATGAAATAACATTGTACTTCTAGTTTGCTTGGGAGTATATCTTTATTGTTGGGAGCATGCTTCAGAATGAATTAGGTCACGCTCGCATCAAGAAAGTAAGTTTTGGCGCGGAATATTCGTTGCTTTTTTGGGCCTTTCTTGTACTATTTGGTATTTAGCCTAGATAGATGACGACACTTATCATCTTGATTCATTAAAGTTATGAAACGATTTTTATTTTTATTTTTTATTAAGTATAACTTTTTCGATATCATATTAACTGAGTAAGTAATCAATTAATATGTTAAACGATTCTTTGGTAATTTAATCAATTATTTAATTAATGATTTAAGCACTCTAGCTTAATTACGATTCCTAAATTCTAACATCAAAAAGGTATTTCAACAGTCGAACATACGAATATAACAATTAACTCACAGTGGAATTGCATTTTGCGTGAACTGTTTGAATTATACAAATTCCTGTTTAAACATTTGCACTAATATACAACTTTGCAGACGGGATAAAGTTAGTAATTGGATTACACTAATTCACTATGAGCATGATAATTGACTACTTGTGAGTTGGTTGTGAATTAAACGCTTCGTAAACAAAGTTTTAAACACAAATATAGGTTTGGTTGAACGTTGTTGGTGTAACCTATTGATTGAATACATTATGCTATTCGACTTGGGTTAAATGATTCGGGTTAGAACAACTGTTTTAGTTTAAACTTGCAAGTTTATAATAAAAAGCGAAACTATTGAGTAATTAGATCATTTATATTCCTAATGGTACTTTTTAATCATAATATTATAGGTAAGTATCATGAAATATTTTTCACGATTCACGAAATATTTTATGGACAAAAGCATTCGTTACTCTCTTTAATAGGTAGAGCGTATTCTTTAAATACCAAATTTTATCGTTTCCATTAGTTATACCCAATATACCTCACATTATTATTACAACATTACAAAATGTCACTTCCAATGATTATACTATGTTCATAGTTCACAGCACACCGACCAACTTCGCATTTTAACTCGCACACTGCATCTGAAATATAAAAGTTTAAAGAACAAAGACTGCGATTTAATATTCCGTTGAAAATGCAAAATAAGCCAATGTTTCTTTGTTAGTTTCACAAGTACTAACGTCGATATTGAAAGGTTTCGCTTCTCTTTTTATAATCCTCTGAAAACTGTAATCGTAGAATGGAAATAAAGTGCGGATTTCAATCAAAGCTTTGAGTTTTGAACATTATTAAAATTCTGTCAATGGATATGAAAATTATTTTTTGATATAATAGATTTTCATAAGTGTGCAGACTGTATAATTTTAAAGATTTTTTTTTTTTAAATAAAGCAGAGTTCAAGCAGCGTCTATTCCATAGTTTTAAAGTATTTCTACTCTTCAAAATGCATTAAATCCTGGGTCCATTAACTGTTCAAGAAGAAACTAGTTTCCTTCAAAAGTACTTAAACACGTTAAATTTTAAGCACTTAAACTAATAAACATCAATGTTGCAAACGATATTTCGACTACCAATGAGGATGTAACATGAAAGCTGAACTAGTAAACACCACAACAAAACCGTGCATAAGATACATTCATGCAATTTCATGCGTTCAAAGCACTGAAAACAACAATTTCAGTTATACAACTAACGCGACAATGTTGCGTCAAAAACCATCATACTAAGACCTACATATTTCGCAGCACCTGCACTAAAATCTGAGATAATATTACTAGATAATAAAACGGAGGGTTACATTTAAATTGGACACGTTGTTGCCATTCTGTGAACGTCGGTCTAGCCAATTAAACTATAGGAAGTTGTAATGAGATCTGCACAAAATTGAGCAGTCGAAATGGCTGGTGGATAATGCAAAAAGTTTGCGGTGACATCTTTGTTTGTGTTTAATGGAGTCTTGGAGTGGATAATTCGTCTCTATGCTACACGATTAGCTTTAGCGCTTTACTAGAATGTTATGGGTGAGTAGTTTAATGTTTTTGTATTGAATAATATATTATGATAGAATCTTAATGTTATTGGCTTGTTATTGGACTCTATAATTTAAAAGAAATTTGACATAAGTATTACAAAGTTTATTTTAAAATTTTCAATTAGAATACATACTTTTTTTACTAAACTTTTAAGTATTTTTTTTTTATTATTATAGATAGGGAAGCGCTTGACCACAATCTCGCCTGATGGAAAGCTAAGATGCGGTCTAAGATGGTACGCGCTTCCCTAGTAGGTACCGGTTCACTCTTCGCTTGAAATAAATATATACAAAGTATGTAACTGAAAACGAAAAACTGTTAGAAATCATCCAATCGAAGAGAACCACTACTTATACAAAATTCAAACCTTCATGCAAAGCGCTTTCTCGTTCCAGCCAATAAAGCAAATGCATTTAATTACACGCAGAGCCGAAACCGAGCACGTTTAAGAATCTGTTGATCCTACCCAATAAATGATAGGGTTACATAAGCGATAACGCTTAAAGAGTTCAGCTTATTCAAAGAGAGGCTCTGGCAATCGCCCAAGAATCTTTTATTAGAGTAATACGTACGGAAGTCTACGTTGGCAAAAAGTCTCAAATACTGGCAGGTACAATTTCAGTTTGTGATGTGGTTTATAAGTTAAATTGATTTCGGCTATTCGTTGTAATAAGCTGAAACGTCGGATAAGCAAATTGATAAATTATTTTGATGTATTCTTGCTGCGAACGAATCGCTATGCTGTTTATTTTCAGATGAAATGGTCAGTCGAGCGACAGTCGTTTCATTGATGTGCCATTCAATTATAGAATGTTTGTTTTTAACAGCGCGATTTGTATAATTTAAAATAGAATCCGCTTTAGCTGAATCCTGCTTTGATAGCAAATGCGGATGTTACAAAATACATCAAACGATTATAGGTTTCATCTTATAATAAGGTTTTGCTGATGCTGCCGTTGAAATATTTTGAAGATCTATAACGATACAAAGCAATCTTAAAACGTATACTAGAAAATTATGATATTAGAAAAATGGATATCTAAATTTTCCGTTGCGTTGTTTTCTAAATTTAAAAACTGAACTTATTCTTCCTATTTTTTTTAACATTTTAATAAAATAGAAATGCTTCCAAACATACGAGCTAGTTTTTTGGTTTCAATATGTGATGAAGTGGACTGTATGTTGATTTTGTTTGAAGAAAACCAGGGAACGAATGGTGCTAGCAAAGCAGAATTACTGGAAATGTCCATACCACGCGCTACGTTTTTCAATTTTATGTGAACAGTATTTCCACAGCTATAATACTTTGGACAATTTATAAAAAGAAGTTTAAATTCTTATAAATCAAGACTCGCTCATTAAGAAGTTTTGAAAGAAAGTTAGATTTGTTTGTACAGTAACAACATAAGGTCGAGTAAGTTATTATAAAAGTGCAATAAATATGCGCAAAAGTTTCCTTTAATTAATTGTTATAAATATTACATTACTAGCTGCTCCGCGCGGTTTCACCCCCGTGGCTCCACCCCTGTTGGTCGTAGCGTGATGATATATAGCCTATAACCTTCCTCGATAAATGGGCTATCTAACACCGAAAGAATTTTTCAAATCGGACCAGTAGTTCCCGAGATTAGCGCGTTCAAACAAACAAACAAACAAACAAACAAACAAACAAACTCTTCAGCTTTATAATATTAGTATAGATTACTGTACTAAAAATTAGCATAAAGCTTACGAGTATTACAATACTTGCTTTAATCACAAGCAAATTCCGGATGCCATGATGTTATTTTCTCTATTTTATATCATTACTAGCGGCCCGCCCCGGCTTCGCCCGTGGTACATATGAAAAATAGATGTTGGCCGATTCTCAGACTTACCCGATATGCACAGAAAATTTCATGAGAATCGGTCCACCCGTTTCGGAGGAGTATGCAGACTAACATTGTGACACGAGAATTTTATATATAAGATTTAAATAATTCTTATGACTTATATACAAATATTATTATGAGATGAAGTTTTTCAAGAACTTGAAAATTAATTTACTTTTCTGACAAACGAGAAGGTTCTTCAAACTCTATGCTTTACAATATGTCTAGGTGTAGAAGTTCAGTTATTTTGATAGACATGAAATTTTCATTGAATTTTTGCAGTACCTATTACAAGACTGGTGAATTATAATATGTTTCTCTATATAATATGTTCTTCTATAACTTATTTCTGTACAGATAAAATCTAGCAGTAGAGGTCCTGTTATATGATCATTGAAGGACTCAAAATAATCATTTCAAATTTTGCGAGGCTGTTCGCTCTTTGTGGATCCGGAAGGTTTCATGATTCCAAATGTTACAGTGTTATACGTCACTATATCACAAAATTATATATTTTAAAGTTTGTTCATCGATATTTCTATTTCAAAATTTCCTGCGTGGACAATTTATAATATAGAACAGTCAACAAGGAGTTACGGGAAAAATCTATTTACTGAACTCAAATATGCTACTCGAAGTCACATATGAACTTTATTGGCGAAATTTCAAGTTTGAAGACAAATAGTGAACAAGTTATATACATGCGCGGGCCGGTGGAAAGTTTTCGTAGCTTTGCGAAGAATGGACGATATTTAACTGAAGAATTTTCGAATTGAAAATATTGTTTTTGGAAGTTTTATGTAATTTGCGTGTCTAACGTCGTGAATGGTTTTATTACATTTTATGTAAAGTTATCTACTTGAGCTTTAAAATTATCTGCGAGTGTAAAGTATGTTAATTTTATGTTAAATAGGTTTATTTTCAAACATGATTTAACTACTTATAAGCTCTATTATTCTTCTAACAATAACTTACCCTCATTAATTTTAACAAAAATTTTCTCATAATACCTAATTCTTATTCACTTACATTCCATAAAACTTTGACTTCGCAGTTGCATTTCAGTCAAAATATACCTCTTCTAATGACCGTACAGGAGATCATTAGGACAAGTCACAGTCACTCCAGCATCATAAAAGACCAGATAGTGCACATTTTGCAGAACCGCAAGCACAACGAATGTTCGTAATTACGAGAGACGTTATCGGCGTCTGCTAAATCCTCCAACTGTAATTAGATATATAAAGCATCCAGGCGAAGTCGATTGTCATTTATATTGCAAGAACTGTGTGGTTTCTTTTGGGTTAATGGTTTATAGATTTATCGGGGCATCTAGATTCTAGGTGGTCATGATTTTGAATGACCGCTGATAAGTAATGTAGATTATGTGTAGATTGCACTTATTTATGGTACTGGAAGACGTCAATCGCCTGACTCGATTATTTTCATAAAACTAATGACCCTTTTATGTACTTACTCTGATATGATTACTTTAAAATAAAAGCTGGTGTCGCCACTTTTGGATATGTTTTGTGAAGCTTATTTATTACCTGCTTAATTTAGAAAACAATGACTTTACCATATCTTGAAACCTATCTTCTCGGTAGCGGTTGCTGCGTTATGCTGCGTGTTGCTCGTTATCTCTGTTCCGTATTTTTTTTTTGTTGTCCCTGTTCTGTATTGCGAGGGCCGTGTTCAGAACGACTGAACAGATTTTTACGAGTTTTTAATAATAGTAATTAATTTTAAAAGTTTTATTATAAGCTTTTTATGTTAATGTTTAATAATACATTATTATTTTTTCATATAATTTTCTAATCATAATAAGAAATGGGTTAGGTAGAGCTTATAACCTTTCCGAAAGGATAACTTCGATATGGGATTAATAAATCGATATTCCCCGATCCACCGAATAGTTTTACATTCAGTCTTACAAAGGCCTTACTAGGGTCCGTTATTTAAATTTCCAAAACGCTCCAAGGCTTAATTATCCCAGGAAGATCAGATGGGGTAGGATAAACACTGATTTTACGGTTGACTGTCGAACGGGAGTGTGCTTGACCGAATTTGAATTGATAGTGGAACGGATAGATTACAATTATATGAGTCGATCTGGAAAACTGTAATGAATATACCGTATTTGATTTTTAGGGGCAAATAAAAGATAATTAAGGGCTGATTTTTCAATCCTTAGTAAAACTTATCCGTCCAATAAATTATTACACGGTAATATTAAAATGTCACCTGTAAACTGTCAAATGCAGGTAATTAGAATTCATTTTTGAAATGGTAGTTTAATACGTTATTCAACGAATAAATTTTAACCAAGGATTGAAAAATCAGCCCTACATGTAATTGGATTGGTGAAGATTTTGAATTAACGTTGAAAATAACATAATTAATGTTGTTTTCTTTGAGGGTACTCTTATAGAAAGTGTGTGTTATAAATTTTAATCGATATCACTACTTGCTAGTTTGTTTATTTTTGTAGCTTTTATTAGCTGCTCCTGTATGTTTGTATGTAACCGACTCTTTTAGGCTCAATTTTAACTCACTTTAAACGGTCAGTTTTAATCTAACCTTTGTACACTTATCAAGAATCGGTGAGAATACAATAAACTTATGAGTTTAAGTGTGTGTGCGTTTTTTTAATTTTTACATACAATAGACTACTACAAGCTGAAGCGAGATTATGTTAAGTCGAATAAAGACAAAAGTGGACCAACATATTCTAGAGGCGTATATTTCAATGCGTAGTTTTATTTTCGTATTTACATTCGGATTTTAATTCTGAAATCTGTTTGCGGGAATCGAATCAGAGTAGGAATTAAAGTTGTTATATTCACTAATAATATAATAGTAGGGGAGCCCAAGAGGGGATTTTGGGATTTACTCGAGCGCGTCAGATTACTATAAAATACCTTAGCTATTCATTAGTACCTCTAGTCAATATGAGCAGTTATGGTTGGTGGGTGCGCTCAGGCGCTCAGGATCAAAATTTGAAAAATCCATAATTCCCTAAGGTTGAGCTCGAATCGTCAGATTAGCGAAATGGGGACTTCTTGTATTGTAATTAACCCCCCCATATATTAATCTGACTCGCTCGAATAATATTACTTTAATTTTTTACCCTTTCTTCATAGCGATTAAATCGCCACTTAAATATTCAGATTAATGTATATTTTATTTCAGTGACGTCCTGGAGCATGTAAAATATCAATATCTAACGCGCTTGAGTATTTCCAAGCCAATTTTTTTCTTTTAAAGTGAAACTTTTACTACATCGTCTCAAACTTTTTGGTCTGTGTAGCGCATGTCGCGTGACGGTCGGCTGCCGAGTAGGTATAAAGCAGTGTTCGGAACCGTACGATAATTATCGTACAAATACGATAATTTTGTGCCTAAGTTTCACTTTTACCGTGGTTTCATAAAACCACACAACTTTTTTTTAAATTAAAAAAAAAAAAAAAACCCTTCCCCACCGCTAAAAGTGAAAACATTATAGGACCTTTTTTTCTCGCTATGGTCTAATCTACCAATTCTAATAGGTTCCCGTGACGCTCGAGTAAATCCACATTTAGCATTATGGGCTCCCCTACTATAAGTGTCAGACGCCAGAGTTACCCAGTAGCACAGAATACATAATAGTAGCTAAACGCTACAGAACGGACACTCTCCGCCTCCCGCCAAAATTAAACTTACCTCACCCCCGCGCGATCAGACATAAAATGGGCCATATTTTTCTGCAAGGACGATACGCAACGAAGATTGACAACATTAATCAAATTGACTTAAATTAATTTTATTATTTTGGATTTGTGATTATCGTTTTTCGTAGAAAATGGTTAGATATTGTGCTGTTTACGGATGTATTTCATCAGAAAAACGCGAATTTTTTTTTACGCTAGTCACAAATGTGCCAACCATAAAGCGTTAACACACACATTTGCAGTCTCTATAGTGTGACTGTCAAAACGATCATTTTGTATGGAGTGTCCGGGGTGTGCCAGTAGTAAGGTGACTTCATTTGAATTTTGAATACATACTCGGACTTCTGAGAAATACTAAAATACCAAGAACCACATGTAACTTTCTTGGTAATAATATAATAAACTGACTAAGTCTTAGTAACTACTATGTACTAGTTAAATATTAAAATTGTTTGCGGTGTAGCAAACGTCAAGGAAGCAAACTAAACTTTAACGTTAACTTGTAAATAATTTAAAATTTGTTCAACTTGCAATATTTTTAATGAGGAATTATTCTCGACACATTTTATATCAACCATGGTGATTTCCCAATGTAACATGCTATACAACGATGTTTAAATTTAAACACATCTATATGTACTAATATTATAAAGCTGAAGAGTTTCTTTGTTTGTTTTAACGCGCTCATCTCAGGAACTACAGGTTCGATTTGAATAATTATTTCAATGTTGGATAGCCCATTTATCGAGGAAGGCTATAAGGCTATATATTATCATCACGCTAAGACCAACAGGAGCGGAGCAATACGGGTAAAATTCGAATGCGAAGTTGTTGAACTTTATTTAAATTACCTTATTTTATACCTACTTATTAGGTTTCTTCTGAAACAAGCAGACTGTAGCATAAGAAAGCAAATTGTTTTCAAGTTTATTCCAATGTCATTCACATTTAGCATTATCTCCTTATTTACTTTCTTAAACTATAACTCATCTCCTATTACTGTAATTCAAAAAGTAAAGTTCTAAGTAACTCAACAATAATTTCGGCTGTATTAATCCATAATGGACGGACAACAAAGCTAAATACTACTCAAAATATAACGTAACGTAATAAATTCCAGCATTATTAATGTATAAGTCATGAGCGTCCAAAAGCATTATGATGATTAACGCCATTTAAAGTCTCGAACACTTAGTATACCTTTCCAGAACTTGGCATTATTAACAAGCAAACTCCAGCCCACTTTTAATTACGAAAGTAATAAGTTATGGCAAGGATATTTTGGAAAACATTTACTCTCCTTCCATTAGACGAGATGAAACTCGGCGGGATTGTCCACTCGACCGGAATCCTTTTTGTTTCACATCAACTTGTTTATTACGGCCAATTTTTCATCAAGGAAATTGAATGCCTGCTTTTATTGGATATAAAATTTATTGGATAAATATTTTTTAACATGACGCTCACAGATGAGAATAATGACGGCCAAGTCGTTTTAAATTTTCAGTTATTTTTTTCTACATTATTTAGTTACAGTCGCTTTATAGTTTTTATTTTCATGTGCTAAATAACCGAATAAGCAAATGAAGTTTAACTGGAGAAGTATTTAATTAAAAGGAGAGTCAATTAAGTTTATTTATCATGCTTAAACTATAGTATACTTACCCTTATTTAAGTATTGATTTGTTCGAATAAAAAATACTGATGTATAAATATAGTCAATTTATTTAATATCGACAGTTAAGACTAGTAATTACATCATTATCATTGCAATCCTTAACCTAATTCTTATCATAATTGGATTATCTTATTATTAAATACCATTTGGTACACATCACTTTAATCAAATCGAGTCTCTCTTAGGGGTATACTATAAATGGGTGCAAAATCTGACATCATAATAGCAGGCGGTTCACTTTCATTACGATACATAGACGTGGCATCCACCAGTGGAACATCATCTGTTACATTAGTTCTGGCTTTCCATCGCCAACCGATTATTAAAGAAAACACATTTATAAAGATTCCAAACAAAACGCCTGATAGCCACCAGGTCGTCCGCACTAGCGTTTGCACAACTACTTTCTTCTTCTCATCACATGAATAACTATTTGCGAGAGTTTTAGTGCATAGTCGCACAATATATTTATTAGCAATTTGCGACTTAATTATCAAACTTGTTATGTTTCCAGGAACGCAGACGGCATGTGGAAGGAGAGAACTATAATCATTAAATTTAATCGCTGGGGAAACTTCAACTGTGTAAGACAATACTATACCATTTATAGCACTAGGTGGGTCCCATTTTACAGAAACATAGCCGAGTTCATTTGCACTGAGAAATGTGATCGTGGGAATATCAGCATTCATCGACTTCAAAGTTTTAACAACGCTCCGGGCAGATTGGCTGCACTTATCCTTCGTACACGCTCTCAAATGAAAACGATAATCCCTGTACGGCGCCAATCCTCCTATTTGGAAATCTTTTCTTGTGCCATTTAAATTTAAAGCTAAACTCTTAACATACGAGCCCACTGACATGTTCCTTGGTCTCTCACTTGCAAAGTCGCAATCGCGAAGTATATGACACACATCAAAATACTCATCTACCATCGCACCAATAGTAACCATTGATAACATCCCACACATAGATTCACAGCTCTTATCATAATTTTTTGGAGGTCTCATCACTCTGGCGTGTACTGAATAATCTTCTTCCCAATCGTAAATATTATTTGAGCAATGATCTAGTGAATTAACATCAGCATTGTGTATATCAATCAACATTACATCTAATTCATATTTAACAATGTATGGAAGATAGTCTAAATGATCTACCCATCGGATGACGACAACGTCAGAAGATGAAGCGGCCAATTCAATAATAAAAGGTGGTTTAGGTTTTCCTACTGATGTTGTAAATTTCTCTACTGAACTCCTTGCCAAGTGTCGGTGTGTGGGGTCGTATTTTTCAATACAAATAGCATATGTTGTGGCTGGATCGAGTGATGTCAATTCCAATTCCACTACATAATCAACTGGTGTATGTATACTGACAGCATTCCAGTCTGACTCACTACATGCTTCAGGGACGGCTATACTGTGTAAGCCATGAGGAACTTTTACGTATAAAATTGTATAGTGAACATTTGCTCCAGCCTGTGGATAAAATTTGGCTAAGGCAGCAGTCTCATTTTTTACATTTATTGTCAAATTTAGAGAAACCTCATCACAACTACCACTATAACCGTTTAATCCTTGAGGTATGTCCAATAAACTAGGCGTTTTGGGAAACGCATGGATAAGTTTTTCAATTTGATTCATACAGAGCATCTGATTTCTATAAAACGACATGGTACCTTTGTCTACTTTTAAATTTTCTGTTACATTTGGAAGAAATAAAGTTTGCAGATTTTGCATATCGTGAACTACCAAACTATATTTATCATTATACAGATTATCTCCACGAATACGCCTTAAAGATGGAAGGAATTCTAAAGACGTCACAACAATCGAGCCCCGTATTTCTATATAGTCCGATACTTCTTGGATGCTCCTCAAATAATATCTGAGCTCGTTCATCGCCTCTGGTAAAGCTCTTATGTGAATAGTTAAAGAGCCTTTTACGAAGACGCATTTAGCAGCTGCTTGGATCGACGCTAAAGTCTGTACCGTTAAGTTGTAACAAGTCTGGAAAGAAAGTTATTTTTAGACTATAAAGAAGATGTTAAGAATATTTCCTAAAGATTTTACAAGACGGAATATTTGAGGACGGAATATTTGAAAATCATGAAAAAATATATATTTTTTTTCATGATTTACAATACTCTGAGAAATTTTAGCAACCATACCTATTCTTCGCACAATGATCAAACATAACATTGGTATAGCAACGATTCAAACGTGGTTCTTTCATGTTCTAAAATGAACATCAAAGACGTGCAAAAAGATTCCAAAACTCAGTGTCGGAAACCATTAGGTAAAATATTTGATCTTTTGGCCACATACATAAAATATTCGTTTAAAATAATGAAAATATACCGCAAGATTTGAATATGTTTACGAAGAATATGTTAATACCGGTAGATAGTATAATTACCTTATGGCAGTTGTCACATGGCTCGCAGGTCACCAATCCCGAATTAGTAAATCTGACGTAGTTTTCTGGACAATCGGAAACACATGTATTGTTCCACGGCCAGCGGTCCAAATGTCTACATTCATCTATTGTCACACAGTAATTACTGTCTGTTAGGACAATCCTGAAATGAACGTCACAATTAACTTTTGTCCAGACTGGTCTTAATTTTTTGCACGAATAAACTGATTAACTACTCAGTGTATTGAAGTTAATTAAGAGGGGACAATAATTTTGTAATTTTGTCCTTATTTTTTCTTATGATTTTATTTATATAAATTGTCTTTTGACAATATAGATACCAGTAACCTGGAAGGTTGGATACAGTCATCCCTACAATACATAAACATTAATATAAAATATGATAATGATAATAAGTAAAAAAATAGGTCAAATCGATTAGTTATACCACTACCTGTGGTTATACATGATAGTTCCTGAATGCTTAGCAGATGATTTATTTCTGATATAAATTGAAAGAAGCTACTATTTCTTATAAACGCCAATACAACTATACACCTAGAACTAAATGCATAAAAATAAAAATGAAAGGTAACGAGGAAACTTTTTAACAACGTAACGAACCGACTTCAAACTTTACGGCTATGAAATTAACTGCTGCATAACTTATTAGCAGTATTTTAAAGGATAATTTTATAATATAAAATAGGTAAAATGTAGGTTTGAAAACAATCTGTGACAGAATAAACTCCAAAAAAGAAATATTGTAAGTACCTACCTATTTTTTGTTAATGGCTACCTACTTTGCATGCACTGGCGTATCTTTATAATGTGCTAATTTTAAGAAATCAATATGATGGTGATATCACTACTAGACACACTACTTTTTTCATTTACTACTACCTACTGTTGGATAAAATGTAACTTGATAACAACAATATAAGTAGTTAGATACTTTCGACACCCAAAATTTCTGAAGATCTTCACATCATGCTCAGGTCTTAAAACCTTATTAAAACATGTTTAAATCTAAAACTCAAAATGAAATACATTGAATTTAAACAATCTTTAATTAGCATTTACTTAAAACATGTCTTAAAATGAAACATCTAATAATTTCCCAATAAAACGTTCACAACAAATATTAACAGAGAGCGATAAAACGATCCAAACAAAACACAAGCAAAACAAATTAAAATACTTTGTTTTTGAACGGAGACGTTATATCTGTAGCTAAATTCGTAATTCCCTCGAATTCGACATCCGATATCCAAGTGAAATCCTGAATAATGGCTCTGTATCGATTCTAAATGAGGTACTTAGAATTGCTTGTTTTCGGTGTACGTGATCATGTTTTATTTTTTCCTTAGTCAAGTAACGGTTTCGATTTAAGCGATTTATTGGATGACATTCATGAATTATGACCGTATTGAGGTTTTTAGTATTTCAATTACAATTTCTACAATTACGCAATTGAACATCATTCAATCCCATTAAGCTTTTAATTTATAAATATTTAAGTCCTGTTTTAGAATATTTTTTAGTACCTAAATGGTTAAAAATAGGAACATTGAAAGCCTGGAGATCAAAGTAATACGGGACTAACCTAGTTGCGGCCGCTGACATCCAATATTGTTAAGCCAAATTAAGTTAACATAGGAGAGATTTGTTTTTGCTAAAATGTTTATTTTATCCTAAAATAAACATTTTACCAAAAATAAATCTCTCTTGTTGTATATTCTAAAGGTTCAGGATTATAATACATACGGAACTGTACCTTTAGTTTATACGGAATGACATTGATTTTAGAAACAAGTAAATAAACAAATATTCCGGCCGAATTGAGAACCTCCTCCTTTTTTGCAGTCGGTTATAAAAATTAGATTGTGCTGTTTATAATAATTACGCATTCACAAGGCAAGACCTAAAAGTCACTTTTGTATGGTTTCTGATTTCTATTTGGGTTTGCTATTGAATTACCATACACTAGATTCTAGAACATTAAACAATCAATGAGAACCTTTGGTTTATGGCACGTACCTACCATGGTTTATAGCACGTACCTTTGATGCCTGAACTTATTAACCAACCTATATACCCTCTTACAGGCGACAATTACATATTGCATGAACACAAATCACGTGTCGTCACACCATACACACAAACACATTAATACTCACGTTCCATCCGGGCACGTTGGCACACACATCCCTTTATACGTGAAATATCGACATAAGGAACAATTCTTTGCGTCGGTTCTGCGGCAGCCGATACATTCAGGGCTACACTGCTCCGCCTCGGGTCCTTCGAGGAAACGCTGACATTTCCTGTCAACGGGTGGGAATGTCTTTATCTATGTTTGAAGCTAAGGTTTGAAGTATGGCTTGTGTTTCATGATACTGTGTGTTGTGCAGTGGACAACACACAGTATCATATATATATACTAGTGGTCCGCCCCGGCTTCGCCCGTGGTACCTACATGGTGTGCGAATTTTATTATAATCGGTTAAGTGGTTTAGGAGTCCATTGAGGACAAACATTGTGACACGAGATTTATATATATATATATATATATATATATATATATATATATTAAGATAATGGATCAAAGGATTCAGAAACGCTCCTAAAAGATGATGAGACGATGTAGTGTGGAATTGGAAAATGAAAAATGTTATTTTATTATCTAAGAATAAATTGCCACGCACTGATTACATTATTTTAATAAAATAAACTATTATTTTATATGATTATTTCAATAATTAGTAATTTAGGGAAGCCTGTAAAATCATAATTGTGTTCATGGAAACTTTTGTTTCTTTGAATAATTAAATAAGGAGAAACTCATCTACACTAATATTATAAAGAGGAAAACTTTGTTTGTATGTTTGATTGTAATGAATAGGCTCATAAACTACTGGACCGATTTTAAAAATACTTTCACCATTCGAAAGCTACATTATTCACGAGTAATATAGGCTATATTATTAAATATATCATCATGCTAAGACCAACAGGAGCGGAGTAATGCGGGTGAAACCGCGCGGCACAGCTAGTCATCAATAAATCGATAAAATTTTCTGCCTTAGTTACTATAGTCAAATATTATACGTTCCTAATCCTTGAATTTATTCAGCAGAATAAGTGATAAGGGCTCCATTTTGACAAACGACGTGCAACGATAAAAGGGCTTCCCTTGAGCATTCTACTTCGGTCGGCCTCTTATCAACATTATCCTTACTAATATAAATATTAATGCTTTAATGGATTACCTTAACTCCGAGAAAGTAAATATATTTCTTTTATTTTGCCGTAAACCACTAAATCCTAGCTAGATGGCATGTTTAAAGATGCAAAAAGGTAAACAAGATGGAAATAATTTTTTGTCAGAATAAAATTAACTTTGGAACTTTCCACACAAGGCTCTCTAGTCACAAGCTAAGCAAGACGTGTATTAAGATAAATAGACTAAACTGATATCCTCGCAAATATATTTTTTTGTTCATAAGTTATTTTTACACGGAAAAAATATACATCACCTGTTTTACAGGTGTGTAGATCGAACACACCTTTTCTAAGGCATAATAATCTGGTTCATTAACTAATGCGCTAAATTTTGTTGTCGTATACACGACTTACAGTTTTCTAATCAATTCAAGAAAAGAGATGAAATTATAACTGAACTAACCTATGCTCATGGCTGGTAAATTATTATTTTAAAACTTCTAGCGCCAAATCACAACTTACTGATAAAGTCTTTCAACACTGTTTGGATTATATTTTCATAACTATAACTAATAAAATAAATTAAAAATGTAAATGATGTGTCATTTTCAGAAGTTGTGAAACTGGCTATTAATCATTAATTTTTTTTTTTTTTTAGATTTATCAATGCAACTTAAAATTACCTGTTATTCCAGCAATAGTTCGTAGAAGCATTAGTAGAGCACGTACAAGGTATGGTCTTGCAGCTATTATACGGGTCCATGGCACTGAGTACATGCCTTGCGTTTGGTGCTATAACGCCCCAGTTGACGGAATCTACGTAACAGGTCAACGGACCAGTCCAGATGATTACTCCACCTCTGTCGATTTTGAGTAGATTTGATAGACCTATCTGGAAATAGAAAGATTTTAAAGATTTCCTTTAAAAACATTGTCTTAGTAGGCAATAATTACAGAGAGAGCAGCCCAATAAAATCTTTTTGCAAAAAATGTAATACGAAATCAGAAGAAGTAATTTCAGAGTGTTTTCCAATCAATAGAACATCAGAATATCTAGTTAATTGTTTATATTACCTCTCTCAGTTTGGGCATATCATTAATGATAAGCGCGTAGTCAGTTATGAGCGTGTTGCCTCGTATCCTCATGAGATTAGGAAACAATTCTCCAACAGACTCCAAACCAAAAACTCTATACATCACTACGAATCCTGTGACCTGTAAATGCGTATACAAGTCAGAAAATATCATGAGTAGCATTATGGATTACTATAATAAAGTACCTATCCAATAAGATTTTGAAAGCGAGGTTCGCACCTGACACAAACTCAAAACCCAATCAATGTAAATTCGAAGGGTAAATATATTTTTTGAAGACTATTGCTAAAACCTTACAAACTAGTTGGCGAGTATCGCTAAAATATTACAATCCATTTACACATATCTTGTCACTCTTCAGAAAAAAGGAAAAGGAAAAATGTAACTCCGACTCAACGATCTCGACTCATTGAATAAAACATTCACATGATATATAAAACTTCCTCCATTGCTAACAAGAAATAGACGTTAGATACGTTTGTTTCCACTTAAGCATTACCAGCGTTAATTTCTAATGCTATATTTTCTAATGAGAGAGCTCTTCATCGCGTTGTTTTGAATGTAACAAACAAGGGGACGTAATAAATCAAAATAATTGCACGCAAGTCGCACATACAACTACCACACAAACGTATAAACCCTCTCTCGTAACGATACTCGAATTAAGTCTCCAGTTTTAACAGTCATTGAAGTGAATCATCTAAAATATAAAAATTAGTAACTATTGAGCTCATAGCTATTCATGACATTTCTAGAAAACTGAAGAGTTTTCCAGGGAAGAGTGCGCCATTGATGTCGAATCTAAACTTCCACTATTGAACTATAAACTCGTACCATTAAGGGAGAATGTGGTAAAATCAGTTGACCCAGATACGGTAAACTACGTGAAGTTTTCTTAGCATCGCCGCCATTGTGCAAGAAAATCCTCATAACTAAAGCGAATTTATTAGTTCTGGATATGTACAAACATGTACACGTACAAACCACTTCCAATTTCTACCGAATTCCAATTCATTGAGCCCTAAGTATTTCGATTCACCGCTCAAATCCGACAATAAACCTATCAGGAAACCTAGACGCTAGAAACTTAACTTCACTAGAATTTCCAATGCACATTCCGTTTGAATTGGAAACGATTTATAAAACTAAATGGATCAACGATTTAAACGCTTCAGCTTTGATAAATCGTTCACCTTTTATCGGTGAAAGTTCCCGTATCGGGATCAAACGGTTTTATTTTCGGATTAATCCCTAAAATAACAATTTCCTATAGCTGTCTTAATATTTCTATGTGCGTTTTTAATAAAATGCTCAACTATTGGAAGGGAAACTTCCATTAATTCGTGGCTGTGGAAATATTTTTTCGAACTATTTGTTTTTATTTCACGAAAGTGTACATTTAGTGCTAACTTCTCTTTTTGTGAAGAATCAAGAACATTTCCAAATATATCTCTCAATTTACGAGTATCAAATGTTGTATCGATTGATAGTGTATTAATTAAGTGTTAATTAAAATTAACACATTCTACATATCAAACGTTACGTAAAACGCGTGCAATTTCATTTCTAAAATCTACCACAATATTCATCTTCCCTACCATACTCGTATCTTCGACCTCACGAGTAATATTACCGACAATATACTTTACCGCAATATATTCCTACAATGGAACTCTTATTGAAATTTATTCATCTAGTGTACTAGCAATAATGCTAACAGAATTACCTGAGGAACTTGCCTGGTATAATATGCTTGAAGTTGGGGCAAAATTATATAATTCATACAAAATTATGACTATAGGAAAAAAGCACGAGGAAAAATAGACAATAACACTCATTGAAAATGAGTGTCAAACAATATGTACTGATTGGATTCATTTCAATAGCATTTGTGCTAATACATTTTTCTTTAAGAGATAAATAACGTACGTAAACATAATATTGTAATAAATTATATACAAGAATTTTTCTAATAGAACGACATTCATCGAATAAATCAATTAATTAAAGTAAGGTAAGGGCCGTAAAATATATGTGACTTTAACGTACGATTAGATTAACTTTTCTATAAGATTTCCGTGTCACATTTTATTTCCTATCGAGTATAAAGTACAGTAAATAAAACCATTATTATTAGGACCCGTGTAAATCCAAAAATCTTACACCAATGATGATAATTGAAACATTTTCGAGCGATCTAGGTTACCTTGAATAATATTCACTAAATTAAACTCTTCTAAACTTTCTGACATCAAACACAATATCAAAATAAAGTATACCTACAACAATATTTAATTTAAATGGATTTTCATTTTATTGGCAATTATACTTTAGGTACTGATCACGGCGCTCCTCCCTCGAGATCTCTACGATATAGAATAAATATTTTCAGGACAATTTTCACACACGGCACGATCTGATCCCATACTAAGCTTTCGCTTGTGTTATGGAAGCCAGATGGCTGATAAACATACATATATAGTTTTAAATAAATACTTATATAGATAATTAACACCCAGACACAGAGCAAACATCTATGTTCATCACACAAATATTTGCACCGGAATCGACCCCACGACCTCTGGCTTGGAAAGCAGGGCCACTACCAACCAAGCCAACCGGTCAGTCAGAAAAGAATCAATGCCATACTGCAATTTAACCATTATATTTTATTACATAACTTGTTTTAAAATTAACACTGCTGCTAATATCTCACCTTTACGAATATCAAAGAAAATAAGAAAATTACTAACCTCCTTCAAGTTTGGGAAGCTGACATTCCTAAAATGGCTCCTATTCGTCCTCTCCAATAACGTCATTTTCAAGTTTCCAAGTATTATAGTACAGTTCTGCAGTTTGTGTAGCAAGCTTAGTCTATTTATGAACATATTTGTACAATATCCATGGTATTCGTATGGTCCGTTAAAAGAAGCGCTGGATCCAATGAGTGTGCATAATGTAAGCCTGTAATAACCTTCTTCAATAACTTTTGTGTGAGAGATCAAAGGAATGAAAACATTGTATAATATTAAGAACGTAGCGTTTACTCAATACTTTTCTTTGTGGATAACAAAGGTCAAATAAATAAGGCGTTACACACGCTTTAGGATGATTTGTGAACAAAATAATTCCTATTAATGCTTAGATATTATATTCCGTGTTATTTTACGAAATTTTTATAACATTTTAACAGCAAAGTACTGCAGGATTATTTATTAATAACGTCATAGCAGTGCACAACGTTAGCCTTTCTGAAAATTTTCAGCTACACTTCACGGAATTTTTATAATTAGTAAGGTATTAAATTGTGATTAGAGAGAAGGTAGAAAATTAATTTGTATAAAATGTGTTGTGATACAAGGTTTTTTTATGTTATCTTCTACACTTCTTCAAATTAATACCATCACATCACCAAAACTCGTATAGAGAATAAACAACCTCTTGTTAAACATAATTCAAAACATTGACTTATTGATACCCAAGACCTTTGCTCCATAAATTGACTACAAATTGAATTTTCTTCACCCGTTAAAGGTCAAAACCGGAGCTCAGTATAAATAATATTCAGCGAGACTTTCAACAGCTTATTTTATAGGTTACAGATAAAAAATATTTGTTTATAATATTCACAAAAGATTATTCTATTTCTAGATATTTCTATTTTCTATTTCTAGATATTTCTATTTTCTATTTCTAGATATTATTATATTTCTAGATATTTCTTCGTCATATCCTGAGTTTATTAAGATAAGAATTGTGACGAGAAATATATATGTGTATGTATAGCTTATTATTTTTCTATTTTATTATAATATATAGAATTTATAGTTTATTAAATTATAGTTCCTCTATAGGGTTCCTCTATAGTAGTTACCAAATTCTATAAGAGATAGTTTAAGCAACACATTAGAAAGATACATAGATACGATATATTATTAAGCTTTTCCGTATCCTTCCTTCTTATTTTCAGCTTACATCGATACATATAAATATGTCAAACTATATAAAAAATATATGTGGTATTAGTATCTAGCCTTTAAAGATGCAGTAAGGGCCAATAGATTGATCTCTCTAATATCCATACTACCATACAATA
>CAJQZM010039350.1:0-15616 GCA_907164665.1 Colias nastes | reverse complement strand
CATACTAGCACACTGCCGAGGAACGACAGTTGCATGTCCAGCGCTAGTTGATGTGTTTGTGGGGCGCACTGTTGAGTGCAATATAGATAAATAAATAATAAATAAATATTTCATGACATTTTTCACACACGGCACTATCTGATCCCTAAGCTTTCGCTTGTGTTATGGAAACCAAATGGCTGATAAACATGCATACATATATAAATTTAAATAAATACTTATATAGATATATTAATTATATACCCAGACACAGAGCAAACATCGATGTTCATTACACAAATATTTGCCGTGGGTGGGAATCGAACCCACGACCTCTGGCCCAAGGCAGGGTCACTACCAACCAAGCCAACCGGTCAGTCAACACCGGTAACATTTATATTAGAATATGGTTTGTTTGAGTAATAAGATATGAGCTATTAGTGCCTTCAGATATCTCAAGTAAGCGATACACAAATGTATGCAAGGCATGGCCAGTCTCGCTCCTGTTACATCTGCCTGTATTGCCCATACCCACATTATAATAGATAGAATTTCAATTACTTTATAGGCAAGACGTGAAACTGGCAATTAGTATTGCAAAAATGAAGTTTAATTGTATCTATAGCTGTAATAATTAAAAGGTAGTCTTATGAATTTTAGGTAAACTTAGGTAGGTAATTAGGTAGGCTAATTTTAAGGTAAGTTTGTAAGTTCAATGTCTTAAATTTCAGTCACAAGGGGTTGTCTTTAATCGTAGGCGGTATTTTAATTGTTTCAATAAAGTTTCAAGCTTTTGGATGTATCACCTTTAAACTAATATAAACTTTAAATTAATAACGTAATTAATTTATATTAAATTTCTGGATGAAAGGAGAGGAAATTTTGCCAATTTGTGTGATTTATGGCTTTCATTTTAGGATGGATGGATGGAAGAAAACTAGTTAATAAATAATTTTATATCTAAATTATATGCAAATATTTTCTATATTAGACACATTATTAATTTTATCACTTTTTTGCATAAAAAATAGTTATATTTGACATAGATAGGGAACTACAAAATCACACTGTAATAAAATCACATTATGAATCTTTTATTTAGACCACCCATTTCTCTTAGGAAATTCAAATACATATATCAATTAAGAATAACTCCAAACGAAATAGTACATAATAAATCTAAAATAAATCAATGAAACTCACCATATTCTCCAAGCCGAAATAATTCTGTAAATAGAACATATTCCACCACCAGCCATCTTGGCATATTTGTGCGTTCTTCGTCACAAGGCTTCCCCATCGCGGGCCGATTGAGATGTGATCCCAGATGTATGCGTAAAACCATAATATAGCAAGAAGCGCTGGAGTTAACCTAAAATATTTATTGATTGTAATAGCATTACGTACTATATATAAATATTAAACAAATAAGGAGCGTGTGTGCCGTGCACACGTGTCAAAAGTGAAACTTCTTTGGCAAGATTCAAAGACACCAAAATTGTCGCCTTACTCCATGACGTGACGGTATTGCCATGACGCGACCTTAAAAATTTAATCTTTACACTTCTAAAGAATGTTTATTTCAAAATTATAGGAATTGAAGCAATAATGCATCTATTATTTTTAAATCTTTCGGATTCTTTTTTAAAGTGAAACTTTTAAAGTGAAACTTTTATTACATCGTCTCAAACTTTTTGGTCTGTGTAGCGCATGTCGCGTGACGGTCGGCTGCCGAGTAGGTATAAAGCAGTGTTCGGAACCGTACGATAATTATCGTACAAATACGATAATTTTGTGCCTAAGTTTCACTTTTACCGTGGTTTCATAAAACCACACAACATTTTTTTTTATAGTGTACGTACATTTATTATAACAATTATAGGTATGTTAGTATAGTACTCTATTTTAAAATTGAAAAATAAACATAATACAGTTTACTCTTTTACGTAAATACAATTAAAACTATTTAGTTATATATTTGCGACTAGACTTGTTTTTCTTGTAATTTTAAAAGCCTTAGTAATTAAAGTCTCTGTAAAACTGAGACAAAACAGAGTCTATAAATAGCAATTGAAAATCTTCTTTCTAAAAATACCAATGAATTAATTGGGATAAAACGTTTATTTTCCCAATAAACTAACTTATATACGAATATTTCAAATCGAACGATTCAGTAGTACTAAAATTTATTAGCAATATGTGTGTATGTACTAGCGAAAATATAACTACTATATAATATTATTAATTATATTATATGCTTTGCACGTGTACAGACAATGTTAGGCAAAAATTTTTTATAGCATTTTCACCCTAAAACCAATTGACAAAAGACATATTTCTGTATATCATGATATGTTACAAAAATGATCTTATACCAACATTTAACACGTCTGTAATAACAAATGGTTATTGTTTGCAGTTAATTCTCACTATATAAAAATAAATTATTATCTTGCCATACAAGTTGTTCCTAATAATTAACATCAGCTTCAGAAGATTTACAACTTTTAAATCAATTGAATCAATAGTCAGATGTTCAATATATTGACATCTACTAACATTCCCACTAATATGTATTATAAATGCGGAAACCACAGCGTCTGTACCCCTGTTCACCTAATTCTAAAGTACTGAACCGATTTTGATGAAATTTGAAACTTTTTACAAGTTATCGAAAATTGGCTACTCTTTCGTATAGAAAACAAAAAAAAATTGGAATATAATATTTCAAGACAGAATAAATAATTGAAAAAGACAAGGAAATTTTTAAGAAGCCAAATCTTGATATGATAGAAATAGACAAGCAAAACCGCAGGCAGAAAACTGTTATTTTATAAAAGGGAAACAGATTATACTACACTATAATATAATCTTACCTCAAATACCTCGACGCCAATTTATTAAAAGCGCTAGTTTTGGTAGAAGTTCGATACGCAGTAAGAGTCCCGCTCAAGAGGAGAAAGCAGTCCGTGAACACCCAGCCCACTCGGTACCAAGACCAGAGTGGGGAAGATACCATCTATATGTATAAAATAACATAAAAAAGGTCAATTTACTGAATTACATATGAACCTTTATACAAATAGTAGTAAGGGCAAAAAGTAATGGAAGTATTATATTTTATAGAACACTGGAATGTTTTAAAATAAAAAAAGATATGCATGGATAGGATATTATATGTATGTTTGAAGTGGAATTTAGGCAAGTAATTTTATTATTAAGTATAAAGAAATGGAAAAAAAAATAGTTTGTAGTGGAATTTAGGCAATTAATTTTATTATTAAGTATAAAGAAATCAATAAAAAAAATCCGACGAATTAAAAGAAGAGTTTGAATGTTGAGAAAAAAATAAATACATTACTTTTTCAAGCAATCTTAAAGGACATAGAAACAAGACAACTTCCTATCATAACTAATTTTCATTAACACAGTTACCAAACAAATTATGTAGTTTGAACTTGGCGAATTATTACAATTGCTAAGAGATACTCAATATTCTCAATATTGAATATGAAGCGCCTACTAAAGTTATAGCGTCTTTGATCTTCCCTTTTGCCAATTTAATTCTGGTAGGCGCACGTTTATTTACTTTGTTAAAAGACCATTTACATTGCTTAGTTTACATTCGCCTACATAAATGTCGGAGTCGAAACAAAATAAATAAAACGTAATTAAGTTTCTAGAATGTGTCTTTGTAATAAGAAAGAATTCAGACTTTTTCAGGTAATATTTATTTTAGTTCAATTGGATGGAAGAACAATGGCGAAAAAATATTTTAAATGAGAAGAAGATTTAAGTAGGCCACAATAATTATTAAATTTGGCAATACAAAACCTTAATTGAAGCAATTGAGGTTAATTGATAATAACAGTATAGATATGTAGAAAAAGAACATATTTACTATCACTATTCGTCAAAAATATAGCACATCTTAAGTGCACTCTATAAAAATTAGCAAATGCTTGATTTATTATGACTTATTTAATCAATAGAATGTCAATTAAACTCAGAAGGTGTTGATAGTTTAGCTGTATCTTAATAATAAGTATCTCAATAACAGGGTCCTGTATATACGGAACCCTAAACTTTTGGTACATGTGTATGTTTTCTGTTAACTTAACTCATTTATAAACCTGTATGTGTGCATATTTTTACTGACCAATTAACCAAATTATAAACCAACATTTAACCAACGTGCACATACAAGTTCGGATTGTCTCCACGTCACGGCCGTCTAGATATGCCAAATCACTCAACTGGCTCACTTGGAGAGTCGCCAAGTATAATGAACATATGTCCAGAACTCATCCGTCACTCTGCGTGATTGGGAACGTTGGATTTTGTTGATTGGGGAAGTTTTGTTGTCGTTCGATTTGTTTATGGGAAAGAAAAAATAGCAGGCAAATTGTTCCAAGTGCGATTATGCTGCTATGTATACGCAGGCGTTATTTTTTTCGCCATTTCAATAAATTCATTTCATTTCATGCCATAATATTATATCGAACGATATAATGAACAATTTTACTGCATCTCATAACAACATATGCAACAGAAAGGCAACTATTGCAAGTAAAGTAATAATTACAAAGATAGAACAGATGTACTAGTTAAGAACTAATTCAAGAAATTAAAATTAAACCATCTATATAATGTAAAGAAAGTTTGTGAATACCTACCTCAGTCATTTTAACTCGATTCGTATACGGCATATGAGCGACCGGCAGGAACTTATGAGCCGCTATAAGGGCGATAGTAGAAATTGCTCTCAGCCCATGTATGCTCGGGATCTCGTCGGAGCCCGCGGGTGCTACCAGCTTCTTCATTGTGCGCGTTAGAGAGAACGCGTTTATGAATCCATCTGGTGCAAGAAATGTATGGTTTATATGATTTATTTTTTGGTATTTTTGCAAATATGTTATACTAGTTGCTTCGCTCGGGATCACCCGATTTAAAAATGGTAGTTTATGATAGTAGGTAATGGTGAAAATCCACGTGAAAATCCGTCGTATACATTTTGAGACAAATAAACAAAAAATATACAAAAAATGTTATCTTACATAAATATTAGTTTCGATCGAGTAGTATTATAATACTGTACTACTAGAGACTACATCGATTTCAAATATTAATTCATCAGTAAAAGCAAAAATTTTCTCGAGTCACATAGGCTATATTTCATTTTTGTTTTTATTGGTCAACCAGGGTGGACCCGGAACCAGTGTTTATAAACAAAAATTAAAGAATTTGTAATCCCCGTTCATAATTCATACCTACGAGTTATTTCATAAGGATTAATAATGATTTATTATCACACAGTAAATAATAGAAAATGGTGTATATAAGAGCATAAATCACTACATAGTATAAAACAAAGTCGCTTTCTCTGTCCCTATGTCCCTTTGTATGCTGAAATCTTTAAAACTACGCACCGGATTTTGATGCGGTTTTTTTAATAGATAGAGTGATTCAAGAGGAAGGTTTTAGTATATAATTTAGGTTTTAGACAAAGCGGGCGAAGCCGCGGGCGGTTAGCTAGTTTATTATATAACTCAACAGCAAAGTCAATGCTAAGCTGATATACCTCAATTATAATTTAAAAGGGTTATTTATTACACTATCCATATTCACTTGGGAAAGATACGTAATTAAATCGCCCCACTACAGTCAGTGCATTAAGGCCATTGAAAATTATATGAAAAATTAAATTTTAATCAATAAAACACATTACTGCTACGGCTGCACTTTACCGAGCAATAAATACAGTGATAATGACATTTTGTACGGGATAATTACAACGAAAATGTAAATCATTGCAGTGAATGTTACTTATGAAAAATAATTTACGTAACATTTTTAGATTAATGAATTAATCTAAGAAAAATCATTATTTTATAAGATGCTACAAAATTTTGAAATTAAACAAATTCGGAGATTTAATTTTTTAATATGAGCCGTAGAATCTTGATCAGGAAAATTAAACAGAGTATTCAGTATATTAAATATTCAGACCCTTATGCAGACAGACAGATAAGGTATTCATTATCTATAATAATAAATTTTTATCTACAAATACTACTATTGAAAATATACTATTGCTTTTTACATTTTGCGTTCTTTTGTCAGGTTATTTAATGTTTACCTGTGTGTTTTTTTATTTCATCAAAACCAACAAGAACGATAGCATAATGCAATGCGGGTAATGTTTCAATTGTTATCAGATCGATTTTTCTACGGAATAAAAAAACAAATTTTCCCGTAAAACTGAAATAAAAAAATCAACCAACAGAGGCCAAAATAAATGTTCTCAGCTTACGACATATGAGATTAAATATTTCCAAAAAAATCATTGAAATCTCCGATCACCACGATCATTGTAAAATTCAGCCAAAGACAATACAAAATGACCTGAGGTTACTTACAACACACGTATGCGTAATTCATGCTAATTACCGGAGCATCTACATTCGTCTATTTGAATCACAATCGATGTGAACGCAAGTGGGTTAAGGTCGCTCAAGTCTATTAAAATCTTAATTCTTTTACAGCAAGTTTTGTTAATCTAAACTAATTTTATAAAGCTGAAGAGTTTGTTTGCTTGAGCGCGCTAATCTTAGGCACCATAGGTCCGATATGAAACCTTATTTCAGTGTAAGATAGTCCATTTATCGAGGAAGGCTATAGGTATATATCATCACACTAAGACCAATAGGAGCGCAAAATACGGGTAAAATCGCGGGGCACAGTGTTACTGAGATATTTAATATATTTTTATTATAGATTTATTTAATGCTATAACGTTAAAAAGACTGTGTGCACTACAGTTAGTTAAAAACTAAAATTGTAGGTCAAAAAGGTATTTACCTGATTTCTTAGTCCCTTCGATATCTTGTGCTTTCCCATCATCTTCACCACTATTATCGTCTTGTACACTTCTATCATCCAATAGATCTCGAATCGTTGCATACAAAACGATCAGTAGAATCACAGCATAAAAAGCTCTGAAAATAGATTTGTTTTATTTTAATATTTCTTTTTTCATAAAACCATCACTCCCTCTTTGCATTTGTTATCACAAATCTATTTGTTGAACAGACAGATACTACTAAATTCACTTATCAAAAAAATTTTTTCAACGTTTTCTATTGTAATATAGTGCTGGTTTAAATCCGCGGTTTACACGCTTAATTATAAATTTTCGTCATAATAATAATTATTATAAATTTTTGTCTCAATGTTTGTAACTATACTCCTCCGAAACCGCTCTACTGATTCTCCTGAAATTTTGTTATAATACAGTAGTAGTAACCTAATGACTAACAAAGCCAAACTATAATTTATCTATGTGTCAAATCATCGAAGATCGATCAATCATTGCATCATAGTTGAATAACAAACATTCATACATTCAAACTTTTGCATATATAAAAGCAACAAGCTTAAAAATAGATCCAAGCGTCTTACATAAAACTGCAGTAGGTATTTATGTATTTACCAAGTCCAATTGTAAGTAATTATTTACACGTAAAGAGCATATAAAAATAGAGTAATGTATTGCAGAAGTTTATTGAAAGTAGAATCTTCAAGTTTAATAACATCCTTATACCATAAAATTTTATATCAGTACCCGATTTAAAGATATTTTTATGGAGTCAATCGTTTGGCAAATGTTCAAATTTATCGTTGGTGTTTATTTGAGATATGCCCTTCGGTTAAAGATACTGAATATTTTAAAGATAAATATTTCTATATTTGTGCGACAATTATTTCGATTTACGAATACAAATGATGTACAATAAATTAGAGAATGTATTAAGAACGTTTGCATGGAGTTAGTATATAGGAATATTATCTACCACTATACGTTTATACAAACTGTTTATTCGATTCTTACTTTTAATTTTTAATTCTATTAAATTCTCCCTGAATAAGGCATTCTTCTACGTCTACGTCTACTTCTATTCTAGTATGTTATAATATCATTATCTACAATCTACATAACCTTAATAGGTATACCTTCCAGTAGGAAACAGAAACATACTCACAATGTCAATAGCGTAGGGATTTCCAACCATTCCTCCCACCAATCCCCTTTCTTCTGAACATGACAGTCATTATCATCAACTTGAACGCGTATAGAAATCCCCAATTTATTGTAATGCTTAATAGCGTCCTTTAGGATGATTTCTACATCATCAGCATTACACGGTGATGGAACACACAAGCCCCAGCTCAACGTTGAGAATCTTGGTACGAAGTGACCTGGCTGAACAATATATTGAGCGGCATTATCACTATGCTTTTATTTACAATTTCTTCATAGTTTTGAGTATTTAGAAGGGACAGTTTTATTTTCTTTATAACGAAAAATATGCTATTAACGTATCAAATACTTAAGCATCTTTCGTATTTCAATTATATTTAATACTAGTTAAAGTCTATTATTTTAACGAATTATTATATTTATTGTAGCTTAAAATTCAACTGCCTACAATATGATTGGTGATATTTTTTATATTATCTACTGTAAAAAATTCATTTGAAGTGTATCAATTTACTTAAAATCTCTTGAAGCACCTAAAGAAACATAAACTCACATCATCGACCCTGCTCCTAATAAGATTCCTGCCTTGCAAAAGGTCCACAGGGACCTCTAAAGTTGGATGCTCAGCCTTAACATCCATTACTGCCAAGCAATATTTTCCCTGGACTTTGACGACACTCCCAGTTTCCAACTGCACTCGAGCCCGGCTTTCCAAACACTGGTCAAAGTCGCCAAGCTGGATTCCATTACCTTGGAGTATCCCCGAGGGGATTTTCGCTGTTGCATCGAGCACTGTAAAAAATTCAACACGAGCCCCTTGAGGAACTATTGTAAGCGAACAACACGCCAAGGATGCAGTTTTAGGGCCATTATCACTCAGTGTTTCGGAAGTTCTTGCGATCACTAATAATACCATTTTATTAATAACTTTATAGATAATAATATACTTGTAGAGCATGACTACATACCAAGAATTTCAGATATGGCAATTATTAAACATGTATGTATATTACGATGAATATAGAACTGAAACTAACATTGATGCAGTAGAAATATTTTAATGTTAGATTACCATAGATATTGTGGTGCATCTATGTTTAATAACAAGGAATAGCACTTCGTTTGTTTACTTTTTGATGCAGTTGTAGGCAATGTTGTAGGCGCATTTTTATTAAAATATTAACTGTTTTTATCCAGGCGGATGGTCGTGACGGACAATCGTGATAACACAAATAATAATGGTAGATATTACATTAAAAATCAATCTGAACTTTAAAAAAATATTTAAAAACTTTGTAATTGATAACTGCATTTGTTAGGTTTTATTATTATCTACTGGAAACACATCATTTATATTATTTAATTATTTAATTCTTGTAATAAAAAAATAATCACAATATTGTGTCTATTTTTGTTATATTTCATAGTGATTCATTTGTTAGATAATGACTTCCTTCTTAATTAACATTGATCACTTTTAGAATTATTTATTTTTTACTCGTGTGTAGCTGAAATCTCTGAACCAGTGCCAGAGTTAAACTGTTCAGAAGGAAGGAATCGTGATTACATCGTTATGTATTGATTGAAACTGAATATTTATGTATTTTTATTAATTATTTAAATATTTTTATATTAGTATTTCTGACCAAAAAGTGTTATGCTATCGAGGTTATATGTTACATGTAAACTTCGTTATGTAAACAAATAATTCATAGCGAATATTGGCATGGTACTTACTATTTAATGCCCAAAGTTTAGTCCCACGTAACTGCCTCAGCAATATTTGTCCATGTCGCCGACACTCCGGATTATGTACACGTGAAAAATTCGGTGCAAACGTTGGAAAAAATGCATAAAAATCCTCGAATTCGCTTTGAAGTAAAATTTTTCTCTGCAATGCATCAGTAAACGGCTTTATTTGACTATCCTTTTTTTCATTTTTTTCCTTTGCAACATCTTCTTTAAGGATTTGTCTCGAGCTGGTTTTAGACTCTTGTTTAAGAACTTTTTCAACTTTAACATCGTCAACTATTTTTGATTGTGGAAGAGGTTCTTTAGAAATTATATGACTTTGGAGTTTTCCAGCTTCTATGTGTGATTTTACTTTTATTTTTTCTAAGCCATCCTCTGATTTTACATCCGATCCTTTCTTATCTGACTCTTTTTTAGGTGATTTCTCTTTGCTTATTATTATTGTCTTTGGTTCTTTAACTACTTCCTTAGATGCTGTTTTTTTCGCACTTTCTTTTTCTTCTTTTATATCTTTCTTCTTTTCCAGCTTTAAATCTTCTACAACTTTCTCAGCTATTTGAATTTTTTGTTGTTTTACTACTAATGGTTCTTTTTCTGCAGGCTCCATGAGTGGAGTAGCTTTTGGTTTTGACACAGGTTTTATGATTTTCGTTTGTTGTTTTGAATCTTTCTCATTAACTACATCGATTTCTTTATCATCTTCAATTTCATCATCGCTTTCATCCATTACACTTACATCATCATCACTATCATCTTTGTCGTCATCATCGTCATCATCGTCTTTATCATTAGAACGTTTCTCACTTACGAGACTTTTACTCTGCTTGGGACCTACTTTCAAACTATCAGCCTGTATTGTTTGTTTCTTGATATTTTCAGAACTAAATTCATCGGATTTTCTATCATCTTCATCATCATTTTCCTTGTCGTCGTCGATAATTCGCGTTTTGATTTTTGTACTCAACTTACTTTTACTATCACTAAGTATATTTTTCTTTAAAGTACTCAAATCATCGTCATCCTCATCACTTTCTTTGCCATCTCTTAATTTGCTATCTAATTCTGGTTTAAGTTTTTCTTTAACTAGTTTTTTTAAATCTTCAAACATGCGCTTACTACTGAGTTTACTTTGCTTTTGACCAAGGTTAACATCATTCACATCACACGAATCACACTGTTTTTTGGAATCTGGTTTGCTTTCATGGGCGAGTCGCACCCGGAACGCGCTAACTGACACTAGAGTAAGAATTCCGATTGAAATAAGAGCAAACGTCCATCTGTGGCTCACCATGGCCGGAGCGTGAGACGCTCACGGCGCCATCATACGTAAAACTGAAATATATTACGCGTTCGCACCGCGACGTCTATTTTCATCTCCAATAATTTTCAACGTACAAGCGCGGATGCTTCATTGATAATACCGAAAAGTACTTCTTGGATAAAGATTTAACTGCTTTTTGAAAGTTATTTTGTTTTAAATGTTACGATTCCCGGCTGAAGTTAATTCGAGTGTACTGGTACGAGGGCACGGTTATGGCATGCGTCCAAGATTAGTGTAAAAATAGTGTTGCAAAGGCGATTGTCCGGTGCGCAAGGCGAATTAATGGATTGATAGCATTTCACATGCTTTATCGGCTGACTGACGTGGATTGAAATGTTTACATGTTATGCATAACGGCGCCACATACAAAAAATCCAATGTTTATGCATTACTCTAGACTAGTCTCAATTTAAGGTAAATAACTGAAAATTAGTCACTGAAAACACATAAAAAGTTTAAGAGTAAGCTGTGAGATAATAGCCCAATCTAAAAATAGTTCTACATCACCGTTGCACTCTTATTTCGCGATACTTAAAATGTCGCAAATAGAGGTCGTTCATTAAAAAGTGCAATTATCTAACTTATTGAACAATTACTCGGAATAGGAAAAAATCTTCTTAGTCAACCACTCTCATTAATCGTTCGTCATTAATCGATCGATGAAATCATTTGTAAGAAAGGTCATCTTATCGATATATTTTAACGATCGTAAAAAACTATAAAGCATGCTGAAACGTTTACTGATTTATACTGCCACTTGCAATAAGGCTCGACATAAGGAAGATGAACAATTTTACTTTTGTACAGCAATAACTATCAATATTATGCATGCTTTATACGGACCGCAAGCGTAGGTATTCCGAGACCTGCAATTTGTCAATGGTTTATTGATTTATTTTTCGGAGTTATAGAACTTTACACGGCACTGTATAATTTTCATATGATTATTGGATAAGCAATTTGCAATAAACAAGAACTTTTTGGTTTCGTTTTTCATAATACTTAGCTATTAGTAGGTACATTGAAGTATAATATTTATTGAGATATTAGATTAATGTTATTTCTACCACATTTATTTCTGATTTTTTTTTATATGTATTGTTATCTCTTTGTAAAGCTACACAAACGTTATCTGGAGAAGATAAACTAGAGTAGGTAGGAATTAACTTGCATGTAGTAAAAAAGTAAATATGCGTATAAAAAATTCTAAACTAAATTACAGTGCGTTCGAGAAATGCAATAATTACTAAGTGACGCACAATAAGATGACGCCAATATTATATGATTAATCTTATCAAAGATGAGAGCTTTAAATTTTTAGTGTAGATAATTTAAAATCATGTATATGATCATAACAATAAAAAAGCCACGAAAACATTATTGATTCTGAGTTGCTGACAGCAACAACTCAGAATCGATCTTGGAAGTTCTATACAGGGTTACTTGTAAAACACCAGCAACCTCGCAGGACATGATAGCTAACATCATAAGTAACAACATTTGTTCTACGACTATTGGCATAACGCAATAAATTATTTTTAAATGATTTTTTAAGCTTTTATTGTACTCTCCTAACATTTGTAAGTCTATGTTCTATTCATCGTCGAAAGGACGACGCGACGCCCGCGCACGTTTCTTCCCCCTCTCGTTCGCTTCTTGTTTACGTGATTTTTGGGATGCGCGTAGAGTTAATAATATTCAAACGGAAAATTAAATGAATATTTATTTTTGTATGAAAATAAAATCTAACAAATTATCAAAAGTCGTATAACAAATGTTGTTACTTATGATGTTAGCTATCTTGTCCTGCGAGGTTGCTGGTGTTTTACAAGTAACCCTGTATATAATTAATATGAGACTGGGTGTTCAAATTGAAGAACTTTCTTCGGATTCAGTGAATAGTTGATATTGTACCAGATAACTTATTTAACACTTTTTGGCATGTATTTAACACAATATTTTTTATTTTAACTGTCAGATATGCTATATACTATTCTGAGCTTATCCAGAAGCTGCGAAACCAGCTATTAAGGTTGTATGAATGCAGGATATTTACGAATACCCTAAGATGTAAACAAGTACCTATCAATGACATGATACGTTTCAGGAAGCAATACCAACATATGTATCGACGCGGACGGTTAACGTTTAAAATTCAACGATTACGATGAAAAAAGTTGAATTGTCCTAAAGGGTCAAGGTGCTACAATTAATAAGATCTTGAACCAAAGTGGAGCCATTTAAAGTTTACTAATAGGACTGGATTTTTGTTTAATACCAAGGAAATTTGCAGTATAGGCGTAGGTGAGTGGAAAATATTTCTTACTTGTTTACGATACATGGTAACTACATATTTATAAAAATTTCATAAATAGCGAACAAACTCAATATTTAAAAAAAATGTAAATTATTCGATCAACATATTTAAGAATATTCGACAATGCTCCTAACTACATAACATTTTCATGTTTTGGAATAATAGGTAAACAATCATTAAAATTTATGGCATCCTATTTAATTGATAACAATCAAATAAACACGAGGCAATCTGAAGGTAGGTGCATACCATATAATTATGCATAATATTTTTTTATTAATTAAGGAAGGTATCTGTTAACTAAAAAAATGTATACCTAATAATGTAATTAAATGTGTAATAATTTTCAGTGATATCATCGTAATAGTTAAGGCCATAAACTATTTTACTACAATAGCATTAATAGACACTTTTTTTACGTATATCTGAGCTTATTCAAAGTCCAATGTTAAAAAAAATATCCCAGTCACCATTATACAAAAATTAATACGAAACACTTATGTATTGCGGGATATAGTAACAAAAATACAAACATAATAAATTTTATTATAAGTACACCGTACAGAATTACGTTATGATTCTAATGTTTCGATGTAGGTGAACGTTTACATTTTTAGATACTTTTACTTACAAACATGCTTACAAAATTATACCTAATTTAAGTAATCTCAATTACAAGATTGCACTATTTGTGCAACGAATTTCGAATGCATTTAGGTATCAAGCGGTTGAACTATTAGCCTGTGACTCATTGTAAGAAATTTGAGGCTTATTAAAAACTAGCTGTTGCCCGCAGCTTCGCCTGCGTGGAAAAGATAAATTTTCGTGGTACAAACTTTCATCCCCTATTTGATCCCCTTGGGGGATGAATTTTCTAAAATCCTTTCTTAGGGGACGCCTACGTTATGACATCTACCTGCATGCCAAATTTCAGCCCGATACGTCCAGTGGTTTGGGCTGTGCGTTGATAGATCACTATATCAGTCACCTTTGAGTTTTATATATATAGATAATGCTTAAAGTATTATTCAGTGCATTTATACACCATTTCGATATTTCAAGTGAGAAATTGTAGGTATTCAATTTTATCTAATGAAATTTGATCAACAAACTTACCATGCTAATTACATGTTGGCTAGAGAACAATAAATACAATTATTTTCATGAACACAGATTATTTACACCGCAAGAGACGTATGAAGCAATTAGGTATTAAAAAATATTTTGATACTCAAACTTGAATGACGTAGTTATGAAAACGTATGTTCATCGCGCGCCAAATTTGAAAATGGAACATTTTTCATCTTTATTCTTAAATTATGTTGCCTGTTAATATAAAATAGAAAATATTACATCTGAACGTGACATTTAAAATATAAAAAATATGTGTATTTTTATGATCTTTATTTAATATCAGATTTTAATCAAACTTGATGTAATAAACAAAACAAAGAAGCAATACCAAATACGTTTTATGTTATTATCCCGGTAGTAAGTAAATCCTCAACTCCAACCTACGTACATATTACTCATTTGGGATTACCTAAAGTTTTATTAAATCATTTTTTTTTTATATTGACGTGATGATCAACATAAATAATTCATAAAGAGCACTATGGAGCTATCAGACGAACGTGATGAGTTATCATTAGTGGACAATATTGCAATTTAATGATGTAATGACCAAGTACTTATTGGAATATAACAAATTATGCACTTCGATCACAATGCTTTTATTTATTGAAATGACAATAGGATCCAGTATTGACTATTCGGTAGCAATTTATTATCTGTATGTATTTAAAAAGTATATCATGGCAGCTTAAACCCATAGATTAAAAAAACAATTACCCATTTTTAATTTATATTAGAGTTTATTATTATTTTTGAATTGAAATCGATAATAAAATAATATGAACAACAGATTATTTAATATGATATGATTATTTAATACTTGACACTTTATATGAGACCGGTCAAGGTTTCTTGTTAAAGAGATCCAGTTTGTGCAAAATAAACACATGTGTGACATTTAGTACTGTGGCATTAATTACAAGTTCGGTATTTTGAGTTGTTGCTTTTTTTATTTTTATAATATAAAAAATAAAAAAGGAACCTCAATATACATTTACCTATTTAATTGTCAATTTGTTTTTATTTAATAGACATATTATATTATCTTCGTGCTATGAAAAAAGAAAAAAAA